>JAVCKT010025242.1:0-15723 GCA_032273925.1 Rhynchotus rufescens | reverse complement strand
TGGATTGCTGTTTACTTTATCCTAGAGCGCAGAGGGAATGAAAAGAATTACTCCCAATAACCATCTGAATTTATCTGTGCATATTGGAACAGCTTGATACGCTGGGTGCAATTTAACATGGCTTAGTTCAGCCTGCAACTCAACTATGGCTCTGTTTTTTTCTGATATGAGAAAATCTGAGCAGTTTCTTTTCTTTCCCCATGGCAATGCATCTTTTGATGTCCTAAGCTATCCAGAAGTCATCTAATAAATCCAAATTCAGAGAAGCACAGCTTGAGTTGTATGCTTAAAGTCCTATGGTTTTTGTAGAGCCACTTAGGATTTATGAGAAATCTATTACGGTTGCTACATATTCTTTTAATTAAAAGAACAGGAGTCAATGTTAGGTGTAAGATTTTTAAGTTTCTCTGGCTAGTCCCATCAGAGGTGGTCCAAAAAATGCTTTTTATAATTTTGGGGGAAGGGGAGTTGCTTTGCCTGGCTGCCTCTAGACTTTCTATGTCTTGTCTCCCAGTCAGACTGCTCTTTCCCCTCTTTTGTTCCCTTTCATGTCATCTTGCTTTCCATCCTATTCCTCCTCCTCCTTTTCATGCTCATGGTTGGCTTGGGCTGAGGCTGCCGAGTGCTGGGCAGCAGCCCCAGGTTGCTGCTCCCGCTGGTGCCCGCACCTGCGGGACAGCGCAAAGACCGTCCTCGCCGCGCAAAACTCAGATACAGTGTGTGGCTGTGTCTGGTCATCCTTTTCATGTAGTTGACTTGTTTTTGACTGACACCTAGGCATGAAGAAAGTTAAAGGATCCATCCACAAGCTCTATATAGGATCCATCCACAAGCTCTATAACATTGCACTTTTTAGCTGTTATTTATTTATTTTAACCCTCCTGGGCTTTGGCTCTGGCTCTTATGCTTGAGCAGAACTGGCAAATCAAGTGCTAAAAGTTTTGCTTGACCCCCATAAAATCTTGAGAATGGCTTAGAAATGACTATAAGAGATTTTTTGGAATCTTTTCATTTTCTTTATGGATTTTTTAATAAGGCCTTTATGGATGTTGGAGTCGTATTTCCAGGCTTTGCTCTGAACCATGAGGGTTAAAGAGTTATAAAATTAGAAGTTTAGTTCCTTGCTTTCTGATCACCAAATTGAGAGATGTTAGATCTTCAGGGCTTCCAAAGTAATTTCTTACAGTGAACCTCTCAGCACTGAGGTGGCTTTTGATTTATGCAAAACAATCTTTATTTTCATCTGTTACTCTTGGAAAGCCAGTGCATATGCACAGTTTCTGATCACTGTGAACTCCATGAGTGACAGGCAAAAACATATTCCCAGGTTTACCAAGGAACAAGTTGGTTGCATCAATGCCTTGCTGCCCTTCCACAGGGCCGCGTGATCGCTCCCAAATCCTCGCCACATGCGGCTGATCCAAATGCCGTGTAATCCTTCTGGTGCAGTTTGGCTTATTTTGATCAGGCTAAGCATTTTGTAGGCTTTTAACCTATGTGGTACACACCACACCTGTGGGGGGCTGCTAATCTAATTTTGTTTCACAGTGGTGGCAGAGAGCGGGTCACTCACAGTCTTAATGTCAGCTGTTCCACTAATTACTATAGGAAAGTGATCCCATCAATCCCACAGAAAACATCTGGCTCCAGCATGTGAGGTGCTTTCAAGGCACTAATTCTGTTAATGCTCTGGTTTTTGCTTCACTTGATCTATGCAGTCCATAGCCCAAAGTGGTGCACCAATTCCCCAGCACTTCCAGAGCTGGAAAAATTCGTAGTCAAAAATACTGCTACATTCTTTTACACTGCTTTCTATTGTGGGGTTTTTTTAAGTTTATTTAGACAGATCTTTCTTGGTACCTTCTAATTTATAGTAGCCTTAACCCTGTGTGTTGGTGAGAATAAAGTGCTTCGTTATTGCAATGCTTTAGATTTTGAGAGATGACAATGGCAGACTATATAAATGCCCCTAAACACAGAGGTAGAGGAGCATCCTGAGGCATCTGAGCGGGTGTCCTTGGACTTGTGGCCTTGCAGTGCTCCTCTTGCATCAAGTTCCCCAGCAGCCTCACCATGAGCCACAATCTGCAATAACTGAGTATGGCACTGTGGTAAGCAGTGCAAGGATGACAGGGACATCGTGTCATACTGTCTTCCACCCAAAGCCTCTGCTGCAGATATAGGCCTATGTGAAGTGTCTTGCCTTCCAATGCTCAGAGTTCACAGGCTTTAATTCTCCTTTCAGTGAATTCAGTGAGAATCCTTGCACTGTCTTCCCTAGAGCTTCCTTAGGCTTTTTCTGAAAATTAGTCAAATCATATTCTGTCACTGAGGCTCGCATATATGTCTCTTTTAAGGTTCTTTTTTTTTATTTCAGAATTTATTCAAAAGTGATCTCTTTTGAAGAGCCAAAGGAAATATGTACTAGAAGTCATTGGCTAGGCTGGGTTGGAAGGAGCTGTGCACTCTAAAGGAGATGTATTAAAAAATGGCAAATTAACATCGAAGGTGTCTGAGCTTCTTCCAGGCATTCACCAGTTCACTTCAGACAAACACGGAGTGGTGATTGCTGGGGGGATGTGGGGTGTGTATTTGTTGTTTGTTTTGTTTTTTATCTTAACCTTCACATTTACAACTGGCTATCATATTATGAAAAGAATGTATTTGTATGGCGATATATACACATACGTAGTTAAAATACTTTGTGTGACAAGGTCAGTTTTCTGTCAGAGTAAATACTGTACTCTGGTCCCAAGGCACAAAGCAGTCTTGTTTTGTGGCACGTTGTGGGTGCTGCTATTGCCGGGTGCTGTTGCCTCCCGCTCCGCACGGAGCATGTCGCTCCTGAAGCATCCATGTGTTTCCGTGGGGCACAGTCACTGTGGCAGCTGTGCTCGTGCTAGCCCGGGAATCGCACTCCCTCCGCGAGCCGGGGCCACGGGAAGCAGCGGGCTGGGAGCGTTGCCTTGGTCTCGGACCGTCTCCCAGGGCTGCTCAGCTCGCTCCTGCGCACGCTGGCTCGCGGCAGATGGTCCATTACCATAAGCAGGAGAGGAGCCGGCTGTGGCCGCGCGCCGGGCCCGGCGTAACCAAGCGAAGCGCAGCTGTAGCTAAGCCCGCGACAGCAGCGCGAGCCGCCACCGAGCTAGTGCTGGCCTTTCCAGGGAAAAGGGGTGCGTTGCTCTGAGCAGATGGCGAGCAGCGGCGTGGCGAAACCTCGGGGAGGTTACTTTAGAAAGCGGCGTTGGGCTCCCAGTTCATAGTATCAGCAGTTCTCCCACTTCAGAGGTGAGCTGCTGGATAAGCACATAGGTGGAAAGGGGGAACTGGGACTGGAAAGGGGGAACATGTGACCCTTATTGCATTTTAGAGAGCGTTGGGCTTTCTCTCTGACTTCTTGCACTTAATGTGCACGTAAATCTCTGAGAAATGTATAGGATTTTCCTCTTGGTTGCTCGCTTTTGTTTCTTTAACAAAGAAAAGCTTGACAGCACAGCAGAGCAAAATCCTTTTTCTTTTTGAGGTTTCTATTTTGGAATCTTTCTTCCTTTGCTAGCTACAAGGATATTGAAAACTCATTAGTGTCCGAGCTCCCACTTTCTAAGTTCTTGCTAAATAGCAGCTGCCAGGAAAGAGCAGCCTACAGTGCTTCGTGTTTTTCATATATACTGCAGCTACCTGATGCTAAATAATACAACTGAAAATAACTTTCTTTTCTAATATAGTGTGGCCTTGGGCATTCTCTATGCCTGAACTATTCAACAACACTGTGTGTAAAGCAAGAGGTTGCAGAGGGTCTAGGGGATGAACCTGGGCAAAGCGCAGTACAGGTGGACTCTTCACAGGCTGCAGGATAGCTGCAAACCCCAACCTGCCAAACCAGCCATTGTCAGAAGTTTAGTCATCCTCCTGAGTCCTTTTATTGACTGTTTGGTGTTTAACTCTGTATTTAAGGAATTCCTAATGGGTGAAAGATCAAATGTGTTAGTGGTTCTCCATCGTTTTTCAGAGGTAGGAGATAAAGCCACAAGTGTGTAAACAGCAAAGAGGCTGCTTAGCCCAAGGCTAGGCTGACTTGGGGAATCTGTCTGCAAAAGCCCAGGCCTTCCCACAAGGTCAGGAGACTGTTGCTATGGGAATTGCTGTGCCCAGCACGGCCTCATCCATGCGCTGGCTGAGCTGGGACCTTGTAGGGAAAACTGAAACCTAGGAGAAACTTTGATTGGTGGGCGAGGGTCAGGAGAAGAAGCAAGTTGTCCTTCCCTTTGGTGGTTCACTAGCCCAACCCAAGTATAATTGTGCTTGTAAAAATGAAGGACAAAATAATCAAGAGCATCTGGCCAAAGCAGAGCTCAGTCACCTCACTGAAAACCTAGGATAAATCTTCCCTGGCCTTTCCAGAGTGGGTAGGAGCCTAGGCCAGTTGGGTTTCTGTTGGTCTTGTCAACTGTGGCTGTTGTTTTGCTGCTTGATTAGCTCAGCAAGTTCCCATCCTCAGAGCAACGAGGCCATAGCAGTCCCTGTCACGGTGCAAACCTCGGGCAGCAGCACCGATTACTCCCTTATCAATGTAGGGCCTTTGACTGAAATCTGCCTTTTTTTTCCTCTCTCTCTCTCCTCCCTTTTCTCCTCTCTTCCTCGCGGGACATAAGAGACAAGGGCCCGGCGCAGGCCAGAGCGCTCTCGTGCGCACAAGAGGCCGATTGTCGGGGAACAGGGTGTCATTGAGCGCCGCGCGGGCCCAGGACAGCGGCGGCAGCATGAATGTACAAAAGTGCCCACTGTTGAGGCCACAGTGCCAAGAGTTTGAATTCAAGTCTCGCTCCCGTTTGGGGTTCACATTTGTAGAGAGAATACGCACAAAAGGGTCTCAGTGTTTTATGGAGATTTCATGTGTTTCTTCTCGCTGTGGATCAGAGCTGAGTGTGAGGCAGGCTGCCTTGCTGTGTGAAGCAAGAATACTGTAGAATACTATAGGTTTTTTTTTTTTTTTTTTTTGACCTTGTGTTAGTAAATAGAGTAGCCTGTCATATCTAGGCTCTGTTTTTCCGATTGGGAGCTCAGCCCTTGGCTGCAGACACTGTTGTGTTTGGATCTCTGCCTTGAGCAGGAGAGCTCAGATGTGGGGAGGAAGGGGAGGAGCCATGCTAAAAATAAAGTAAAACAAAGTGCTGTTTATTGCTATGGAGAGGATAGTGCTTTCCTAGATGCCCTTGCCTTTGCAGGCAATGTAGACTATCATGGTTGCCTTGATGTCTGAAAGAGTCATACGTGGTGCTGCCTTCCCAGTGCTTTGCTCAGTGCCCTGATAGCATTTGCTCATGCTAGTTGCAAGAACAGCACGAGGAAGGGCCCTGCTTACCATGGCCTGCCGGGCAAAGACCTCCTGCACTGACCCTCCTCCACACCTGGGCATAAAAGGAAATGTGAAGGCCACTCATTTCACACAGTGAATGAAATGCAGTTTCATGCACGTCGGAGCTCAGCACATGTTGGGTCATTTTTATGAACAATAAAAATATCCCCCGTTATATCAGTTGAACTGCAGTCTAGGCACTAGGCAGTCACCCATGCTGAGGGCTTAGAAGAAAATTGGTTTTGCCTAGGAGGTTTCCTCGTTGCCTGCTTTGGGGTTTCTAGTACCTGCCCATGAAGTGTCTGCTGTGAAGTCCTGCCAGTGGTGGGCACTCAGCTAAAGCTTAGGGCTGACTCTGTGCAAGAATCATCCTCTTTTTCTAGAAAGAGAGAGCTAGCAGGTAAAAATGTTCATACATGCAAATATTTTCAGTGAAAATCACTCAACCAGGGTTATCTCTGACCAATATATCAACATCCACCATCCTATGGATTAGCGGTGATGAGAGGAGCATCCCCTGCCTGCCCAGCCATGTTTCTCTTGTGCTGATAAAACATTAATGCAAATTTACAAGTTCAAAGAAATGGATAAAGAGTTTCTTTTGGAGATATATTTCCTGTCAGGTCTTTGTGAATATTTTATATTTGGCATCAAGACTGTTAGATGTTCAATTTCTTGAAATAGTTGAACAAGTGCTTTTGAGTTAAAAATGCATCAGAACTTTAAGCTTGGGGACTATTGTCTCTGTAATGAGGTGTGGTAAACTTTCAGATATTTTAGAGATCTATTAATAATAAGTCTTTTCTATATGAGTAAAACATACACCACAGATTGTCCTTGAGGTCTTCTCCCAACATGTACTACTTGAGTTTCTGGGATGGCCTCAGGCAATTCCCTTGTGCCCAGCCTACAGCTCTTGCTGCTGCCCTGGGGCCAGGTGCAGTTGTGTTCTTCTCATAGCTGAAATTCAGCTCAAGTACCTTGCTGTAAATACCTCCTTCACACCTTGTGCACCCAGAACCACACAGGATGCTTTCTTGCATAAGCTCTTGATTTAATAGCAGATGCAACCTCTTCTTACGGCTCTTGTCTCATTTGGTGGAGAAACCCCAGCATTACCTTTACTGTCAAAGGCATAGGTGAAGGGTGAGATTCATCTAGGAAATGGACAGTGGAAAACAACTCCTGGAGCAACCCCTGGCAGTAAAGGCACTGGGTTGGCTTCTTCCTGGGGTATTTCATGTGTCTTGACTTAGTAAACTTTAAATCACTTTCCTTCCCTCTGCTGCTGAGCATTTTCTGTGGGACAGTTGTGGTCCAGAGCTGGTCAATGTAGCTATGTGACTAGGCTGAGGAAGGGGCTGGAAACCTCCTTTCTGGCCAGGTGTGGCACGGGGCAGCACAGCTTCAATTCCCCACAACAGTCCTGGGTTGGTGACGGCTGTTGCGACCCGGAGACACGACGGGAGCTCACCTGGCTCCCTGGACTTGGTAATGGCAAACAGCTGCTGGTCAGACGTGCCTGGCACCGGCAAGCCACAATTCTGCTTTGTCATCCTTCTTGGAAGGAATCAAATTGAATTTCTTCCTCTGGTTTTATATGGAATGCCATTATAGAAGGTGATTAAGGTTTTGTTTTTAACGGGCAGCCACAGAAGTATCACTTCCATTATGCAAAATGTGTGATGCATCTCAAGGGTGCTTCAAATCAGTTGTTTGCCCTGTTTGATTTGTGTGGCATAGTGCATGCGATAGTATTCTGGCAAATTATGTTAGGTATGACTTTTGCTTCTGTTATGGAAACAGGAATGAGAGCTATTTTGTAATGGAACAGCAGCAATTTCTCATGTCCTGCACAGTGCAATGTTGAAACCAATTATCTCATCACTAAAAGCATGGAAAATAGTTTCACTTGTTGCAGTCACTGTTGAGAAGACATGGCTGCTGTTGCTGAGTTGCTGAAAATGCATAACCTCCATTAACCTCCATTAACATGTAATTTAGCAAATGTCTGAAGAATGTGTTTAAAAGAATCTTGCATTCCTCAATAAACTGCTATGTAACTGACACCCACCAAGGGTGGTAGGGAAGTGTTAGCGTTTCTCTGGTTGTGGCTTAAATGCTTCTTTCAAAATGAAAACCTGAATTTCTTCCTGTTGATTGATAGAGATTAGAGGTCTGTATTGTCATAAATGTGACTGAGATTTGGCTTAGCAGCTGTGAAAACATATCTGAAAATAGAGAGAAATCAAGATAAACAAGAGGATCTACGAGGAGCTTTTTAATCCTACCATGATCAGAAAGATGAGGTTTCCTTGGTTAGCACAAGCAGCCCTGCCCCAAGGCAGGGGCCAGCACTAGGGGCTGCTGGAGGACACCAGAGCCGTGTTGGTGGCAGCGTTTTGCAGACCAGTGTTGGATGCTGGTTGGGCATGTTCCATGGGGTCCCAGGCCCTGCTCTTCTGGCAGCTGGTGCCCTGTGGCATCTGCTCTTTACCTGACTGCCAGGGCAGCTGCTATAGCCCTGTGCACTATAGCCCTTCACCCTGTGACACTGCCCAGGGATGGGAAATGTGAATCTGGGGCTCGTGGTCCCCCCAGGGCTTTTGTCCAGCTGAGCCCACTGCCTCTACAGGCAGCCCCTCTCACCTCTGTGCTCTTCAGACTGTGTTTTACAGCAGCTGCATGATAAAAATCTGTACCAGAACTGACCCAAATTGAAGTTATGACTTGTCTTCAGTCTGGCTGAGTGGCCATAGTCCTGCCAGGTTTGCTGCTAAGCTCTTCATTGCATTCAGTTCTAAGGAGCTCCAAAAGATGGAGAAGCCACCAGCAAGCAGGTCACCCTTGAGCCCTTCTGTTTAGAGCCCATGGTCCTCTGAGGATGAGTTTTGAAGTCCTGCTCTGACACTTGCTTCAGTTTCCACCTGAGCAGCTTGAACCTGGCTTGGACAGAGGGGTTTTATGTTCATGTGACTGAGAGGAAAAATGGGCTTCCTGAAGTCGGAAACATTATTTTAAATGTTATTAAGAGCCAAACTTTGTTTTAGTTGTAAAATTTAATGAAATGTAGTGAGGGAGGTGTTCTAGGGCTCCTGCTGGCCTCCGTTGTACTTTACAAAGTTCTTAAATGATCCCCCCTTTTTGCTGTGCTGCAATTCAGCAAACCCTCAGCTCACCCTTTGTGTCTCGTGCAGCTTGCTGCACACTGACAGTCGGCATGCTGTGAGATGTGAGAAAAGATGGCAGGAGACTTGAGAAGAAACATAAACAAGGATGTTGTGTGCTGTACGTGTCCCTGCGTGTGCAGGGGGTTGGACTAGATGACTTCTGAGGTCCCTTCCAACCTTAAGCATTCTATGATTCTAAAAGTGATCACAAAGTCACAGGTTCCCAAGGCTTGCATTAACTTGCTATTCTCTGGATATACAAAATAGAGCTAATTTACACCAAGGACTAAGTTCTGTTTCACTGAGTCCAATTTCAAAGTTTCCATTTACTTGCAGATTCAGTGTCTTGGATTCATAAATTATTTATTCAAGGAAGGGGAAACCTGCTACCTTAAATAATACTTATATATATATTTTTTTTTGCAAAATGCTCTGATATTTCACTGTTTCACTTAAAATGCTGATGCTACTGGTTAGTTTATGTGGGGATAGTACTGCTATAATATACTGCTGTACTGTGGGCTGAAATCAGGCTGAATGCACGTTGCTCCTATTGACGTTTTGATATTGCTTATTGCAGTAATAGTTCCGAGCTCTTTAATTTTGTAAGCAGTGGCAGAAGTGGATATAGGAAGCTGGCAGACAGCTATGTGGCTGACAAATATAAATCCTTCTCGTGACCTCAGTGGAGATGAAACACTTGGTCAGCAAAAACTCGCCCTTCTGGCCCAGGAGGGGAAATCAGCCCTGCAGCCTGGTTGCTCACACCCAGCCCCAGGCCTCCCGGAGCCTCGCTGCTTTGGACTGAAAAGCTTATTGCTCCTGTGACCCTTGGTGTGATACCATGGTGTAGTACTTGGCAGCAGTAACAAGGAAGGGTGTCACACTGTTAGCCAGGATTAGCCTTGTATCTCATCAGCGTCTTTCTTAACAGCCTTGTATCTCATCAGCGTCTTTCTCCTCTCACTGCTTACATGAGTTCATATATATATGCACATATATGCATAGATATTTTCATGCATATATAATTTACTTATAGCTCATCAGCAATAATGTAGTTTCAGGTACTTCCTAAAAAAAGAAAACCTTTTTTGCACTGCTGTTCTTCATGTAAGGTTAGAACATCACTCACACTGTGGTTTTGCAGTCCAGCAGTGACTCATGCAATTCCTGCTAGCTTAGCTAGGCTGACTGATCCCAATGAAAATGCAAAATACTCTCTTGCAAGTAGGCTGCAGCAAAGGCCAATACAATAATTACATAACTCGATGAAATCTGCTATTATCTCTAGTTCCAATGTTGTAAAATACTATTCATGGCTTCACACAAGCCATTATGTTTTTATGGCACACCATGGTTTGAGTTCCCTGTACACTTTATTCCATGAAAACTTCATGTTGTTTTGCATCATCCTGAAAAATGATGCAGGATGGGCAGGGCTTTGCACATGCTTCCAAACTCTCTGTAACCCTGGCCTGTCTAAGTAGCAAATTTATTTCCTCCTTCCCCAAACTGGAACCATCCTGAAATAGTTGCTGGCTCCCAGCAGCTTCCAAACCTGCCTGTTGGGGCGTTTGCTTTTGGAAAGCTGTGGAAACCAATGAATACGGCTGCAACTGACTTGTGAGTCAAAAACATTTGGTATGATAATAAAAATGGTTTTGACGGGACACCTCAGAAGCAGCCAGCTCAGTAGCTAACTGGTCTTATTCTCACCAAGAGATGGCTGCACATTTCTTTGGAAGTTGGCTGGGAGGTTGACTGGAGCAATATTATTCTCTTCCTTCCTCATGTAAAACGGACACAGAAATCAGAGAGCAAAGTAGCATATGCAAGTGTGGTGCTATTGATTACTTGATTACCTTTTATGGTGATTAAGATGGAGGGATAAATATGTAGCGCAAGAGACTCCCTTTCCTTTCTATCTATTCCCTGTATTAAACTCATTTCATTTATGTGATCTTCTCGGAAGGGACACACTTCTTATTTGGCGTCATTTTGATTCCTGCTTTGCAAAGACTGGCTCTACAGCTCTTTCCTAAGCACATCAGCTTTTCTACTGAAACTATAGTGATTTATCTTTCAAAAGTCACTGAGAGGAGGGGTAAAAAAAAAAAATTTAAATATTCTAACTGAATTAAGTAGAAATATTTATTTTTTACATTTGAAACAAAGTGTAGAAGTGTACACACCAAGTAGGCTATTTGCTGTTATGAATCTCCATTTAAGCAGGTTGCTATGTCTTAGTAAGGCTGCAAATAATATTAATAGAAAAAAGTATCCCCCCTTCTCCTGAATTTTACTACCATTCTGAATTAGCAGACTCCAGAGCCACAGCTTGCAAAGCACCTGGGCAATAAATGTTGATAGTGCAAAGCTGTGAGGTCTGGTGGTTTAGAAAGGTTTGGCAAAGTGTTTGAGGAGTCTTTCAGCTTTTCAACCCACATTTTTTTTCCTACCCTTAAAACTTTGTTATCTGTACCAGCTAGTGTGTGAGAGCACTGGCTCAGCAAACAATTCACCTTTATTCTGCAGAGTTCAGTCACATGAACCAGTTCCAGATCCGCTTTCCTGTTTCAAGTAGGCTTATTGCTGCTGGTTTCCAAAAAGGAGGGGCATGATCAAGGCTATGCAGTCCAGTTGCCCACCTGGATCCTCTGCTTGCACTGTTTCAACCCTTCCCCTGGTGTCCACCTACCATCACTGCTACCTATACAAAGAATTTAGGTTGATGGTTATGCAGAGTATGCTGTTTACTTAATGTGCTTTTCATGGGTTCCTGAAACAAGCAAATGAACCTCTAGGTAAGGGCCTGAAGTTTCTATGCTTTATCACAATTCATTGGCAGATCCAAAATCCTAATCTCACCTGTGTGAGGAAAAACAGCAGCTTGGTTTCACATAACCTCACAGACGTCAGTGGAATAATTTTCGTTTGATAATATGGTTCTAACTTTCTAGGTCAAATATGATTTGAGCAAGATGCCAGTTCAGAGGGAATTAAATGCCATTTTTTGTTTCTCATGATAACTAATTCATTAAAAATCTAATTTGTCATCTGAGTTTGTCTAAGATTTTTTTCCCCTCTGGTGCACTGAGGGCTTCAAAGTTGGAATGGATGTCAAGTACACCAAAGTAACCTGAAGCACTAACAGCCATTGGCATTTGATTTCATCAGTCTTGTCGCTTCATTTTGCAGAAGAAAATTGACCCACGGCCTGAAAGCCTCACGTTCCTCTCTGCGTGGGCGAGAGAGGCCAGCACCGTAGCGAAGCGGTGGGACGCGGCGCCTGCAGCGCCCCGGGCACCTGGACCGCTGCAGTCCTCAGGGCCTGCAAGGAGGATGAGCCACGCGCTTCTGCCAACACCTCGTGTTTTGTGCCTCTGTGAAACAAGAATAAAGAGATTCTCGGCTCTGCAGCAAGTTCCTGGCGTACAGGTGCCTGAATGCACGTGTTCCTTGTTGAGCTGGAGTTTTTCCAGGCAGAGATTCCCGTCAGCTGTTTCACGGATGTTGCTGTCAGGGTGGTGGCACATAGGCAGCCTCACCAAGCCCCACGCAGGAGGCTCCTTGTCTGCTTGGCTTGAGCGTGGCTGCTCTAATGGGCTCCCTTCAACACTCTGCAACCTGGCCGAGAGCACCATGATCTCTGTTTCCAGAGCTTCGAGGGCACCTCTTTGCAGGTGAGGTCTGGTGGGTTTACAGCAACTGCTCCTTGGCCGGGGATAGAGACCTTGAACTCCCTTCTGTTCCCTCCTGCATCCCTGGCAGGGGCTGAGAAGGTGCCCCCACTTCAGCTCTGGTCCCTGCTGTGCATGGTAAGTAACCGTGCAAAGGTGTTTTTGACTTTGTGCACTCAGTGAGAGATATTATCACAGGCTGTGGAGAGAGAAGAATGACTCTGGGGCAAATTCTGTCATCCTGAACCAAACAAGGTGCCCACAAAACCTGGAAGCCTAATGTGAGGATGTCCCTGAATACACAGGAACATCCAGATCTGTGACATCAGCTTTGATATATTGAGTGGTGTATAGAGAAAATGTCTTCTGATAAAGTTATGATCTACTTTTGATTGATAACCAATGCTACTGCAAATTCAGAAATGGCTTGTGGAGTTTAATAGCCTGGGATAAATGTTTTGATTACAGCCAGTGTCACTTCACTATGGTTCGGATCTTTGCACATATCTTAAGCGTTCTGAATTGGACAGGATATGCAGAGCGCACTTTGGTAACATTACTGGCTTTCCATTTTTTTGTTAACTAAAAACCAGCCTCAAATGGGGATCGAGATGCTTCTAGGCGCATGCCTTTGTGCACACGCTGTAACCACCACTTGAGCTGATATTCTAACCACCTGTAAATTCTCCCTCGCCTCCGGAGCTATCCTGAGGGAGCTCCCGCCCGGCGCCCACGCGGGGCTGCCATGGTGACGAGCGCCTGGGCGAGGTCTGTGCTGCCGGCACCGGCGCCGTGTGGCGACCCCGAGGCTGGGCCTGCGCCGGCTGCCGCTCGGGCCGGAGCTGCTCGGCTGGGCAAGCTGCTCGAGCGTTGCGGGGCTGCTCCCCGGCAGGACGCGTTCGCCTGTGCCGAGGTCTGTGCTCCCAGCCCCCAAAGACGTCAGTATTGCCATGGCTACCTCGGGTACCAGCAGATAGGCGATCAATGTGTTGAATGTTGACAAGGCGGTGGTTGGTGCTCTGATAGGGAAGTGAATTAAAACCTTCACAAAACCCTGATGGGTACTGCGGATGTGCCCCCAAAGCTTTCTGTAGTCAACCAGGCCCGCTAGTGGCAGAAGCTTGGCTGAATGCAATGAGTACTTGAATGATTCCACCAAACCAAATCCTACACGATTTTGCTGAGTCTTAATCAACTGAAAAACATCTTCATGATTGCCACAGAGAAATATGCCAGCTGGAGTTGGATGGTCTTTTTTTCTTCTTCCCCTCTCCAAATAGCACAGTAATCAACAGGGCATCAGAGTTCAGGAATATTTTTCCAGGGCCTCATCCATCTTCTCTTGTTCTCGGCCATGAGATTATGCCCAGTGACAGAGCACTGAGGTGAACAAGAGCTTTGTTCCATGGCTGAGAGTCTCAAAACAGTTGCTCCTTCCAGCACATCCTGGCCAGGTGATGAAAGAATGAGTTACTTTTTTGTCCATGTACTAAAGGAGACAAATTACCCTTTTTTCCTATGCTTTTTATGCTCTGGATGATAAGGTCGCAAGCTGATATATTTATCTACCTGGTGTCTCTTTCATGTCTACACATCAGCCACTCAAACAGTTAACAGGGGCCATGCCAGCACCCAGACACGTGCTGATAAGGATTGTAGAGTTCATTAGCTGGCAAAGAGAAAAAAAAAAAAAAAGGCTTTGGCTGTCAGCACCAGTATAGCAACCAGACACACAATGTTTTATCAATATTTTTATAATATTATTTCCAGCCAGAGAGCTTATTCAAAACCTTTCACTGGAAGAGGATTCCAGCTTAGTAATAAAATACCATCTATGTGAGAGTGATTTTTCTGTGCTTGCTTGAAAAGTTAATCAAGACTTGATTTTCAAGCGCCAAATCAGCTGTTACTGCTTGCCTTGTACAAGAACTTCACAGACTATCCTGAGCTCCTCTTGTGCAAAGCAGTCATGGGGCAGCATCCTCTGGGAATGGAGGATACGGTGTGGCTTTCCCCGAGGCGGTCACACAGCTGGCATTGGTCACATCTCTGGGTCCAAACACCGCTCTCATTACCAGAGCACATCTCCAAAACAAATTCCCACGAGAATCTTTTGACATGTGCTAGACTATCCAGCATCAAGGACTACTAAGATACCATTTAATTCTATGCACTGATGTCTGCTCCTCTGTCCTTGTTGCTGTGAGAGCCCCCAGAGGTGCCACCCCACTTCATTTTCTGTCTGAAAAATCAACATATCCACTACTATTCTTTCTGAGATTATTTCAGAAATACTCAACGCCCACCACCAATAATCAGGTGCTTCCCTTTGGCAACTTACCTGTCTACAAAAGGAGATTGTAATGACCTGCTGCCTTCAGACAGCCTGCTGAAGTTAAGCACTTGACTTCTCTGGAAGATGACTGCATTAAAGGTAGGCTAAATACAGGCTGATGTGCAGAGTAAGGTGTCTTACACGCAGTAAGGCTAGAGGGCAGCTTTGTGTTTTCATTTGGCTTTTAAATCATACGTTTCATTTTTAATAATACTGTAGAACAATAAAAGTATTGTTAATGAGAGGCAGCATAATAAGCATTTTGCACTGAAAATAATAATAATCCTTTTTCCTTAGAAATACTCAAGCTCTCTTTAAGCTGTAGAATGCCTCATAAGATATTTAACTCAATATCTGAACTTGGACTGTTGACATCCACCTTAAAATTTTAAACACCATAAAAAAATGAACCATAAATAAATCCAAATACTGAAGAATACACGGACACAGCAAGCGGGAAGATAATAGTTAAACAAGCAAATACTCTCCTAATCATAGCAAAAAGATACCACAATAATACAAGGTGAAATAACCAGAAAGCAAATAGAACACACCATTGATAGAGTTCTTCATTATCTAGTATGGCTTTTAATGGAGGAACCTGCCTGTGTGTCATTGCTCTTATCTCACGAAAGGCAGTATGCACGCACTGTAAAAAACAGTCCCTTCATTTTCTGCTTGAAAAGATCATTGTAAAATTAAAAAAAAAAAAGTGTCAGGGAGTGGAGGTCATGCTGATTTATTGGCAATTAAATCCGCAGGATTTCTGCACTCCTTTCAAAACAAAGTATCTCTGGGTAATTCAGCCCGGCGGATTACATGGTGGGCTATCACTATAATGCATGAATCTTTCTGTTTGTGCACAACAGAAACAATTGACTTGGTCTTATTTAGGAAATTGCTACTATTTTCTGCAAAGTGCTTTTGTTTCCCATAAGGAGATAGAGGTAAGTTAGCTCTTAAAAATGCAGAATTCCCTCCAATAGCGTAAATGCCACTTTTACTCATCCACTGTGGAATGCAGAAAGTGTACAGATAAACTTACCCCTGATTAAGTATAAAGTTATGTTCTGGACAGAGTGGATGACTGGGCGGTGAGAAACCACATGAACTTCAACAAGGGCAAGTGCAGGGTCTTGCACTTGGGGAGGAATAACCCTGGACACCAGTACAGATTAGGGG
>JAVCKT010025241.1:18454-31506 GCA_032273925.1 Rhynchotus rufescens | reverse complement strand
GTCCCCCGTGTGAAAGCCCCATCCGTCACCACGGGTGGCTACTGGGGCATGAAATTAAAATCACCGTCCTCCCCTGGGCTTCGGCGGGGCCATGCGAGGCAGAGCGCTGCGAGTGAGCTAATATAGCGATGGAAACCAAAACACGGCAAGCACGAGGCCAAGCTCCAATAAATTTACACTCAGGCTCTTGTTAGGAAAGCAATTGCAATCAGAATATCAATTTTCCGAGGTGCGGGAGCAGTCAGCACAGTGTGATACCGTCACCTTCTCCTCTCCCTTTTGTTCTGTGCACAGAAACACCTGTAATCCTTCACTCCCCTGCCTGCAGAGAACCTGCATCGATGCCATTATATCTTTTTTAACTACATATTACTTGGCTCTGTCTTCCACTTAATTCAGCCAAGTATTCATAAGAATTCAGTAAATTCAACCAAGTAAATATCAGACGACACAAGTTCATGTTGTCAGGAATCTTAGCTCCCAACCCATCCCCTCGCCTTTCCCCCACAGTAAAATATAAAGAATCAACTGTCATATAGTCCTCATACAATCCTTATAGAAGTACTTTATCTTATTTTTCAATGTTTATACTTTAAATGTAAAGTGTAACATTCAAGTCCATATTTTTCAAAATGAATAAAATCTATTAAATTCATTTGTGCTTCAGGATCATTTAAATGATGCAATAAGCAATAGGTTTTTCTGGCTAAAAGACAATATTTCACGCTCACAAGCAAGAGAAATGATCTCATTTGCCATAACTAATGAGGTTTTTTGATATTTAAAAACTTTGAAAAGCTTTCTGGTCGGGCATATTTAAACAGTTCATTATTTACATAACCAATTACTCTGTTTTATGGAGACATTTTCACAACATAAAGTAGCTTTAATTTGCAACACATTAATTTGAGTTTTCTCTCTATGGTTTGAAATGACTGCACGAGTGTAGCTTGTTACCAAATGCTAGAATGAACTTATTAAAGAGAGGAATTTCAATAGAGTCGGTTCTTACAGAGGAAAATGATATGAATATCTGCATAAACTTTCCTTCCTGTCAGTTGCTGCTGTGCTGCCAGTCATCTCCTTTTTCACCAGAAAATCACCTGCCCAATCCTCCTATATCTTATAAAAAAACTTCCTGTGATTGAGGTTAGTTCCCCAGAAGAGGCATCATTGCCTATTTCTACCTGTTTAATATGAAACGCTCCATTGTTTTCTTTTAAAATACAGCATAAAAGGGAAACACAATTGGCAAGCAGGGAAAAAAAAAGAGTCTTTAAATGTTACAATAGAAAAGACAAAGAACTAGGACAGGAAAAACAAATGAGAAAGATGTGGAAAGAAGTCTTTAGCATTCCTACATTGTCTTTAATTCTTTTGTCCTCATCTCTCCCACCCCGGTTCTACCTCCTTTATAGTTGTCTTTAGTTCACTTTACCTTCTGGAGAAAAATCACTTAAAATTAAGGATTGTCCCCTTTCCCACCCCAACCCTGCAGGGGGTGCTAAGGAGGAGGGAGCAAGGCAGCTCCTGAATGTAAATTACTGAGCAAGCACAGGGAAAACCATTGCACTTTAGATTAAGCTCAAAGTCATCTTTCCCCCTGAATAAGTATAATGAATGCAGGAGGAAAGAGAAAAGGACATCTAACCATATATATTTTTTTGAAGGTAAGGGTCAAAGAAAAGAAAATAGTGTTTTGTTTTGTCTTTTTTTTTGTTTTGTTTTTAAGCAAAACATCCTTGCTCTGCTACTTTTTTGGCTATCCCAAACTCCGCACACTATTGAAATGCACCCACAGTGGTCACTGGTATGCCAAAGGCAAACAACCACAAAAGCCCTCCAAAGATATTCCTTACCTCATTACAGTCCTCATCCAAGGAGAACATGACAAAAATAAACGTGAGTCATTTTTCTCTAATGCATAAAAAGTATCAAAAAATGTACACCATATTCATACAGAGTAGAGTTTAAGCTTTTATCTTACACAAGGGGATGTTTTTGCAAAACTTTTAAGTATAAAAATAATATATTAATATTATACTCACTTGCCATTTTCTCATGGCTGGATGGAAGGGTGAAGGTACAAACTAGTGCAGTTTACATCAGTTGGTTGACAAACCAAAGGATGATGCATAAACACATAGCTTAAAATAGATTGAAAACCACCAAGGAGCATTTCAGGTGCTCTATTTCTAAGTCTCTCACTCATATTTGTGATCTGAGACCATACTCTTTAGAAACACTGTATTTTGAGCTTCACTCAAAGCCAAGGATTAGGAGATGTACCTAAACGGAGGTCAGGATCCAGCAACAAGCAGGACTCTCCACTGATTCTTCACAACAGCTACAACATATTCCAGACCCCTGGATCCTATTTCCAGTTAAAATGGTTTCTCAAACTGCACTGACTTACTGCACAGTACAGCAGGCATTAAGGAATACTAAATTCTAAGGCATTTTTTGAATTTAATATTATTTTTGCTTTAGAGGCAAAGAGTGATTTTTAATGAGCAGTTGAAGCACTGAAGATACATTAAAGTTGTGCCCTCTTGTGTATTTTCATATGCTTTGAACACCACAAAACACATCCAAGTACTAAAAAAACCCACAACTGAATTAAGTTCAGCTCAAGAAAATCTTTTATGAAAAATTTATAGCAACACTACAAACCATGGTGTTTTCACTCCTTGAAGGCACTATTGTAATTAATAAGTCATTCAGAGTCTTGAAGCACATGAAAGAAATTTCAGTAATTTCCTTCATCTGAATGAGCCCAATTTTCCTAAGTGGTAAAGACTGCCTTTGAGTTCCTCATCTGCATATTCCACTTTTGTACAAACAAAGTACACAGGTGATGCGACTTGCTCAAATCTGTAGGATGCTGCTTCCAATAGCAGACAGGAAGAACTCAGGTCTCTTGACACCACCACCCACCGCCCTTCCCATGGAGTCTGTGCCGCCTCTCCTAAAATCAAAGCTCTGGCTTATTGTTTAGAATTTCAATCAAAATAATATATTCTGCTTTCTAGGGAGCACTTACATCCTGGAGAAGTTTCTCCAAGTTTTCCTGCAGCTCATAAAAGTACCGAGATGTAATAAGACCTTCACGTGATTTATCCAGGCAGTCTCTGGCCAGTTCAATAACCTGGTGATGAATGAAACTTAGGACTCCATCTGCTAATTGCAACACGTTCTCAGGTGCATTAGAGGCAATGAACTCAGCCAGTCGTTCCTCCATCTGTGCCGTGGCCTACGAGGAGGGAATAAATAGGTTACTTTTAGGTATTACTGTCACAGAAATTAATTGGTAAAACACACAGAAATGGCAGGTACTCCGGCCTCCAGGATACACACTCTTCTCTCAATCATTTCAGTGGAATGTTAATCTTCAAAGTCTGAGTCCACAGATTTCAATATTCAACTTTTCAAGAACCTATTTTCATTGGAAATCACTTCAGCATTGCAATTGTTTACTTTTCTGAAAACCGAAATCTATCTTCACTGTTTCTGTGGTGCCAAAAGTGCCAGAGGCAAATCCGGCTTTTACCAAAAGCCTCCAGCATAATTTGGAATGACTTTAAAAGAGAACGTTGTGTTTCCAATATGAAAATGAAAAGTCTACCAAAACCAAGGAAATTTGGATCTGTATAAAGCAAACATAATGCAATTACACATGGAACACTGGGTGGATGTTATTCAACATATTTTTAAATTACTATTTTAAATTACTTTGTAAAGTATATATGAAGCTCAGCTTTTAAAAGTTTATGTAAAACTAAGCAAATTATCCTTTTTCCAATCTTCATCTGCTTCAAAATTCGAAGCAAAAATCAAGGACTATTGCAGAATATATGGAGACCCCCTCAAACAGTAACATTTATACTGAGCAGCCAGAGCGTGGCACTTACCCTCCATTCTACACACATTTGGCATACCAATAACAGACACAGGACATTTAATAAATATAAAATAATAGGCAAAAAATACACTAAGCTTTTCACATACTTCTATCCGAGGCTCTCTACACATTCAATCTATTTTTTGCAGACTGCAAATTAACATATGAAGCAGAAAGGACAGCTTCAAACCCTCAGCAAACTGCATTGCTTGGAAATAGGAGGTAAGATATGGAATCCTTCCCTAATAGGTATTACAAATTAACTCTGAGTTTAGTCATGAGTTCATTTACTGCACTATTAAAAAAGTGATTCCTTACCTTTGGAAACCTTTCTTTGTACACATGATTCATCATTATTATTTCACTGTCAAAGGAAATTGGGGAGCGACCCGGGCTAGAGAAGAAAAGAAAATACATTATCATTTGACAGCTGTCATATTAAAACGCTCAGAAATCCTGTACTGGTCATAATGCTGCCAAATTGATCATAG
The DNA here is from genome assembly GCA_032273925.1 of Rhynchotus rufescens. Classification (NCBI taxonomy): domain Eukaryota; kingdom Metazoa; phylum Chordata; class Aves; order Tinamiformes; family Tinamidae; genus Rhynchotus; species Rhynchotus rufescens. The sequence goes on along the minus strand of JAVCKT010025241.1, from coordinate 27,114 downwards.
CCCTTCCAAGGCTTCATTTAAGTAATGGTATATTCTGAACTTCAGAGAAAATCCTAGCAAGAAAAGGCAATTTATACCCTTCCAAAAAGCCACAGTTAACTCACCGGCAAACTGTTAACACTGCTGTCTTCTTCTGAATTTAGGCAAAGAATATATCTACTTTCAGTGAATGCAAAACCTGCCCTACCTACATCTTAGAAATATCACATTTGTTATGTTATTTTGCATGTGTTCTCTTACTGCCCTCCACAGTGACGGCAGGAGAGGTGCGCAGGAAATACAGTATCACTAGAGTGCGTAGGGCCAGAAAGGAGCACAATAAAATGAAATAAGGAATTGGAGGTGCCTTGCTTTTCTTGGTCTGAAAAACAGTACACTACAGTAGGGATTCACTTTATGAGTAGTTTTATTCAGCTAAAAATAACGTACATAAGCACCACAAGCAACAGGGACAGAATATTTCCCTGGATTACACCATGGGTGCACATGCAGAGATGCATGCCGAAAAACAGGGCGCTAAATCTTGAAATCTGGAAAAGCTGCATTTATGTTGCTGTCTAGGTAATGTTAAGAGACGACTTGCATCTAATTGCATCACATGTGATGGCACGAGATGCCCTGACTCACTCTGGCACGGAGGACTGAGCGGCGCAATGCAGAAAATCCCCAGTGACCCCATCGCTTACAGCATCTCTATTTTATGGTTATACTGTTTTAATATTCAGGACAAGCAAAGGCTTCAGTTCTATGGCATAAGGATTATTGTCTTTACGATTTTAAGAGTACTATATATTGCTAAAAATATTTTCACTAATTCAAAATATGTAATTTTACCTTGAGTCAGTTCAGATATATTTGAAAACTTTCTTGCAAAGGATGGAATGAATCTCTTTGAACGGAATAAATAACATTTTAAACTTTGAGGGTATTAAAGCTACTATGTGCTTCTAACCTATTTAAAGGAAAAATATGCTTTGAGGAACATATATTTACAATTCAGAGAAAATTTAGCTCGCTAGCTCACAGAAGACAGCAATAACCATCTCTTTTCATGCAAGGTGCTGGAATTCCATGGATAATGCTCTGTCCTGTTTTTATTAAGGTTTATTCCTCAGCTTGAGAAAATGCACTTTAGACTTTGTCTTTTATTGAATTCTTATGTTAAAGGAGAAAATAAGCTGATTTTGATGTTCAGCAGTTATTCATACTATGCCAAAACACAATTGCATTAATAGTTTTTTTTTTGTTGTTAGGAGAATTCACTATTAACTGGGTGAATAGCTATTTTTAAGCAAGGAAAATTTTCCTAATAAAGAAACTTACATTTATATTCATATATAATGTATGAGAGAATAAAACAAGGCCAAGAACATTTAAATATGAAGAGCTACAGATGCCATGGCAGTTATAGAAAATTAAATATCCCATTCTTTTTCTTTAAAAACACACACACTGACACAGACACATGGCATTTGTATTCTGATCATTCTGATGGCTGAAGAATTTGGTAGAGAATTATTAAGAACTTATTTTTCCTTAACAAAATTATTTTCTTGGATGACTTAAGTGATGTATAAATTACAAGGATATATGAATCCTTTGGTACCAGCTCAGAAATACATAGACATATGCATCCTTCCTTTTAAAACTGAAGTGGCCCTAAAATTACTGCATGCTTAAGTATTTGCTGCCTTAGGGCTGTAATAAAACATGAGCTTTCCCCTTGCTGCAAGGTCCTGTATTCAAGGGACTGCAAGAAGCTCTGAGCCCTGCAGAAATGGGCTGCTTGGTCTGTCCTGCCAGCACAGCCCCTGGTTCCCTAAGAGCATCCACAGGCTTTTCTTTTTCCCATTCCGAAACAACATAAATCTTATTTATATGTAGAAAAAAAAAAAACAAAAAAACAAAAAAAAAAAAAAAAAAAAAAAAAAAAACAAAAAAAAAACAAAACAAAAAAAAAAACCACTTTCAGCTTTCTTGAGCACTGGCTGTTCTTTTAATTACATATAATGACAGAGCATTTGAGGAACTTGGGTAAGACCTGGGATCAAGGATCATGTTGTCATTCTAAATAAAATTCCCCCAGGATAACATGTCAAATTAAAAATCTAGCTGACTACAGCAAGACTGCAACATAACATAGTGCACCGTAATCTTTTATGTTAAGCCTAAGTCTGGGAAACTATAGAAGAAATTATACGGCTAACTCACTAACTAACTGAAGGCTACCTGCCAGACACTGGCAGGTACCGGTTATTTTATAGCATCTTTGGGGGAAAAAAAAAAAAAAAAAAAGCCAGGACTGGGTAGAAAACTGGATGCCACTTAAGGACAGCGTAAGGGAGTTTAAAAATAAGGAGAAAAAAAAAATGTTCAATGTATTTTATTGGCACAACAGCTTTTTGAAATGCAAAAGCTTTACACATCTGTATAGCACAAATAACTTCACACACAGTGCTCAAACAGCCTAACATTTCAAGCTTCACAAAGGAAAGCATTTTTTTCCATAAGACAGGATACATCCTGCGCACATGCATAACATTTCAAGACAAAAAGTAGGTTTCTACTCTCTCTTTTCTCAGTATAGATGGGCAGGTCAAAGACAAGATTATTGGCACCAAAGTTTTTCATTTCAGCAGAGCAGACATTAGAAGAATAGTATCTGTCCCCTTAAGCTTAACAGCAGAATGAAAAACTACTCTCTCTTCCTCTTCCTCACCCTCCCTACACTTCATGAAATTTTGCAGTACCAGACCTTCCGTGACATATTTCTCTCTCAAAGGTTTCTAGATTTCAGCTTGTCAAAACTCATGTATCTTTATCTGAGCCTATAAAGTGAAAAAAGCGAATAGACAGCTCTGTTTCAAGCAGTAACATTTACATTAATAAATTAAATCCTACAAAATCTAGTTTAACCATGACTAAATAAAAGTGGGATGTTCATGAATACGTAATTTTTCTTTCACTGTGGCAATTGCATTTATTAAAAAAATGTAGCTAAAAGCCCTCTTCCACCTCTCTTGTTTACCTTCTCGCAGAAAGGTTTCATGAGGATGTATGTACAACATCTCTCAAAAGCTGTTGGACATAGGAAAATTTAAACTACAGGCTGTTATCTGAAGTCATTTCAAAGGAGTTTTTACACTCTTCCTTTTCCCCTGAAAATTAAAAAGAAATGTATCGAAGCTAGTAAAAAATAATGAGAAAATTCCCCTTGGAAAAATGAAAGATAAAGTAGAAGCAAATACGGCCAACCCACATTTGTTGATTAAACTACAGAGCAGACCCACAGGATTCGATCCTGCACAAAGACAAGAGCAATCAGGCCTTGGGGTCTAATCCTCGTTAGGATTAGACAACAACCAAATGAGAACTGAGCTGAGTTCTAAATTCTGAATACAAACAATATGCACGGTGCTAGTGAAATACTGTTCCACTGCAAGACCTTTTTTTGGACCCTGATTTCTCATTGAGCACCTGGAAAAGTCAATTTTGAGTCTGCAACAGTGTGAATCTGCTTATGTATGTTGTGATCTTGTGTTCATTCTGCAAACACTCGGTAACTGGGTAATTTTACTCTGTGGACAAACACTGTCTGCTTTCGGCTTTGTATAGCTGAATTGTCTTCCATAAGCCTTTCTTTATACTAGGAATGATATTCTTACAATATATCATTTAATATTATATATTAAATCCCCATCCACATTTGTAAGAATGAAATTCTTACAAATGTGGATGGGGATTTAATATATAGCTCAGAAAATGTTATGGGAAAAAGAACAAACTTCAATCAAAACTGCTTCAAAAACAAGGACCTAATCAGACTTTTCTAAAGACTTATACTGGGACTGCAACTAGCTCTTTCCAATGCTACATTTTTTTTTCAATGTGTGCCAATGAAGACTAGGATTGCTCTACACAGAAAACATAACAAAGCTCAAGTATGGGCCATACAGAGGGCAAATAATACATATTTCTTTCTCATAACAGAAAACCATGAAGATGGTGAGTGCAACTGAAAATGATCAAATTTAGAAATAATCATCTTGAAGAATCCTTCTTTTAAATCAAGTTCACAGAATTTGAAGTTTTGAGAGAACAAAGAGACCAACACCATCTCCAAAATAGTCAGAATATATGTTTGGAAGACAGGCCCTTCTGCTTCAGGATGCAGAGCCGTGACCCTTCTCTGCTGACTTGGTAGCTGCCTGAGCCAGCACTCGCCGGAGCGCAGGATGCTCCTCCACGGCCCGTGGCAAACACAGCGATGCCTGGAGGCAGGGGTATTAAATGATGAAAAAAACAAGATTATTTGAGCAGTTAAATCTGAAGCTTAAATGTACTAAGATGAAAGGGCTCTACAACTTGCGGGACCAAATTTTAAGACAACAGTGGACTAAATGAGCCACTGCAGAGTGTGATCCTATTCTTTGTTCCCACCTTGTATACTTGACTGTGAAAAGCTATTTTTTTGGCACTGGTATTCTCTAGGAATTGCCTCTGTATATTCTTAATGGCAAGAATTAGCACATCTAAAGTCAGGTTGCTGAATTGCACTTAACAAGCACTACCCAGCAAAGCGATGAAGGGGCACATCTGATTAAGGAAGATCTCATCCACTTCAACTATATAAAAATTCACTGCTACAATCTCCCATCTATTTTCCCTGGACATTATCCCAATACGCACAGAGAGATGAAGAAAAAGGGACAGTTTGGTGGGTAGAGCAGGTGCACAAAGGCAACACTTGATGATGTCTTTATTAGTTAATCCTGCTTTTATCTCAGAGGTCCCTCAAACATTCCCACTTGTTTACAACTCCTAAGGATGACAAGCGAAGGGATCTGGGATAGGGAGGAGGGCAGCACTGCTCTAACCAGCTGAGCAAAGATGCCAACATTCATGAGAGAATTTACTCTCTTTGTGCATCTTATTCTTGGAAGAAAAGATGATTTCCAAGTAAACCCCTGGACTATTCTGAAAAAAAAACAGAACTACAGTAGGAGCTTCTCCTTTTAGTTAATGACTTGAACATCACGTCGCAAAAAGGGCAAATGGTTGAGATATGGTACGTAGGAACTCTCCCTCCAAATAAACAAATTTGCTCTTCTACTGAAGATGCACTGGAGGCACGAAAACAGATCTGATGGGGTGGATCATGGAAGGTAAGGTCTCTGTTTCACAGGGGAAAATGGTGCTTTTGGAGATGGATAAAAGGACAGTCTCCTGGCACCAGCAATCAGCTTCAAAAACCCATCACAGTTTTGGACTCCAGAATTGGTATCGGGCCACCTCCTTTCGCCTGGCACAGGAAAGCAGCTGGAAAAGAATCACTACAATGGTGTAGCAAAAGTTGCTTTACAAGGTTACTTTACAAATGTGCTCTTCTGCTTCCTCATCCCTTAGCACTCACGGGAGATCAGCGAGGGGCAAAATCTTGTGGGGAAAAAATAAAATTAAAAAAAGGGCTTTCACACACAGGCTTTCCTGTGTTCAGTATCACAAGAACTGTCAGTGAAACACATAAAATGCAACTTTTCTATCCCCAAAACAATGCCGTGAATTTTCAGATTTGAATCTCTCCTCAGCCTCAGCTTTTGCACCACAGAGAGGACACAGACCCTCAGGGGAAACCTCTTCTGCCTTGTCAGTAAGTGAGGTGGGGAGCATCTTCAGCCCCACTGGCCAAAGCCTTCCAGCAACAGAGGCGGCCCAAACATGTCAGAGTGCATCAGCCAGTGCTCTGTTCTTCGTTACTAATCACTTTGTTAATATTTTCATCCAACTTGATCACTTCTGTAGGAAGTTCTTTAATATTCATTTGCAGCCAGATACCAAAAAATGGTAAACTGCAACTCAGAGGGGTGGATTTTCCCACAAGTTCACATCCAGGCAACACTCCTCTCTATCTAGGAGCATAAAGGGATGATCTGATACTTCCTGTAAATTCTTAGGTTGCAGAAGCCCTCAAAACTCAGCAAAACGCAGCATGTGGCAGGGACATTTGAAAACACCAATTCTCCTTTCAGACAGAGAAAGCTGACATAGCAGTCAAAGAATGAAAAATGAATACATGTTAGTAATCATGTAAATATCAGATCATCTTTTAAATTACAAAACCATGACTGCCAATTAAGGCAAGCATGCCTGATGTATTTTGTTCATCAATTTTTCATTAAAGCTGGTTAAATATGGGACCATTAAATGTTTATGAAAATACTGCATTTTAGGGGGAATCCTGCTTAATTTGCAGCACAGCAACAGCTCAGATTTTTTTTTAAAACCTTAATTACGTAAAAACATCTTACCAAGGGAGCTAACTCAATTGTATCAGCAAAAAAAATAAGCAAGCTGAGCAGTGAATAAGGTCTCATCTTCATATATTCCACTATTAATCTCTTTCTGAGTTTCTGAGGACATGTTATTCTGTCAAAGGGCATAATTACTTCTGCAAATATTAATAAATCAACCCAGCCAATTTTCCTTTTTGCGGTGCAAGGGCTAGTGCAAATGTCTAGTAGTGGTGGGGGTGCTTTAGAGCCACTCACAGAACTCCAAGCAATAAGCAACATTCTACACAAAAATGAGCTAGTCATTTCACCAGAAGTTTTGGAATATAAAAAATGCTGACTAGTGTCACCCCGAAAGCTGAACTAGAGAAAACATTCAGGAAAGAAAGAAACATCTCTCACAGTCATACAGCCTACTGAATTAATCTAGTCTGGCCAGAAATTACAAACCTGCTGCATGAAAACTCAGCTTTTAAAGTGGCTCATAGAGATAAAATCCTCAACAAGCTGATAATCCACGTTAATAGGAAAAAAAAGAGAATTAAGACCTTCATTTTATTGTTTCCATCATTCTTACATTAGCAATTGTGTTTTATACTTCAGTATGCAACAGTAACGGTTCTGTGTTAGAAAAGACAATAATTACTTTATGTTGTCTACCTACAGTAGCTGTCATCTATAATGAATTAGTATTACTAAAATTACACTAATCAGCAATAGCCAGTGTTAAGAGCAACAGGACTGTAGCAAGACTTGAACAGCTCAGGTCAAATCATGTAACTAATCACCCACTACATGTCAATTTGTAAAGACTGCAGACTATGTGGGCTACTACCTATAGTACTTACCTGCTCCTGTAGAATACTGTGTAACTACACTTAGCAGATCCATATGCAATTACCATGCAACCTGCACTGTGGTTTAGAACACATAAATAATTACAAATAATAACAGAAGGTCAGCTCTGCCAAGACATAGTGTTCACCATGCACTTCAGTGCTTAGCTTGAGCCTATTTCAGTAGTTTCTTTTAGAAAGCCCAGCCTAGGTCCTGAATCAGTATTTCCAGCTGGAAGGGTTTCTGGATCTTGTCCAGCGACTTAAACGTGATATCTAGCTCTAATACCCTCTCAGATGAGAGACATAAAGGAGATTTCACCTCCTTACCCCATGTATGTGAAAATTCCTTTTGTTTTAATAAAATAGGAGGAATACATCTCTAGACTTGTGTTTTCTTGGCACAGCACTAAAAGGATAGGATAACTTAAGGTTTCAGTCATGACACAGAAAGGTCTGTTTGTTTCTTTTTCTTCAAATAACTAAGGGTTGCAGGAGCGGGAAAGAAAGGTAAAGTTCTAGTTGCTTCCTGATTTTATATGTGGAGAACTAACGGCACAAGGAAACAACTCCTGATCTTTGAGCAATAAGCTTTCTAAAGCAACAATAAAAAGTATTTGATTGCTAATGCAGTAAGATTGTTTTCAGAGCTCGTACAAAATTCCTCTTGGATGTTCATGCAATTCTACTCAAGGTTTTGACTTCATCTACTCCAGTTTCCATATCCTTTCAGAGGCAGTTCTGGAAAAGTTATTAACAGTGACTATAACTATTTCCTTTTATTAATGCAGCAAAATTCCCAGAAGAAACTTCAGGGAATCAAATCCACACCCTGTAGATTTAGTGTGTGATGCTTATGGATCATTGCATTATGGAGTTATGGTGAAGACATAAAAACAGGCTATGCATTTTGCAACTCAGATCCTCAATGTCACATATTTTTAAAAACTCTTTTGCGATTACTTAAGGAGGAGTAAATATTGATTAAATAATAAAAAAAAATAAGGAAACAATTACAAATTACTATCCTCAGAACTGAAAGCACACACAAAAATGCAATGCACATGTGCAGTACCTTGAAAAGGCAACCAAGGCTGCTGGAGCTCACCTGAGACTGCGAGATCGAGGCCGCAGGGCTGGCGAGTGGCGCCCCTCCTCATCCGTGATGCTCTCGGTACTGAAATGCTTTGTCAGGAAATGAAGCTCGTCTGCCGTGGGCTGAAAGGGCAGCTGGTGCAGCTTCTCCTGAGATGAGCATGATGACTGAGTACAGAAAAAAATACAGAAAAGAAATGCACTAAACGCATGCATAGGGGTCAGCTAATGAATGGAAGAGGAACGGGTTCTGCCAGACACTGCACACTCCAGCGGAAAAGGAAGCTGCTTATCAGTCCAGGTGCCTCTTTACGGCTGTCAGGAGGCCAAGCCAACCCTCACAGACAGCGGCAGAGCTGCTGAGATCGGGACAACTTTGGGAGCAGACGGAGGGACCCTCGCATCTCCTTTTGTAACCATTGCAGCCCATCACGAGGTG
>JAVCKT010025241.1:1079-18444 GCA_032273925.1 Rhynchotus rufescens | reverse complement strand
TGAGTTACTCTGCAAGGAGATGGGAAGCGGCTGGTCGGCAGCGGCGCTGCTTGGACATGACAAGGAGCTTCCTGGAGTGGTGAGCAGCTTGCTTTCCTTTTCCCTCATGCTCCCTCAGCTCAGGATTTCACTGGCATGCAGAATGCTATGGAGCTGGGTAGGCAGGAGAGTTACTGTGGTCATCGGCTCTCACTGGCAATTGCTACTGTAAATGCTCTGGATGTCACTTTTCCTTTTCTCTAGTCAGACAGGCAAAAATAACATGAATGTAGCTGGCTTTGGAGAGCTGGGGGCTAAACTGTTTCACCTGTTGAGCGGTTACAAGGAGTTTACAAGGAGTTGCAAGGCTTTGTTCATCTTTAAGCAGGCTGCTGCGCTTATATGACACGTGTCCTGGGATAACAACAGACATTACACTGATTTAACGCTTCAACCTCAAGAAAGCTGAGGTTAAAAAATGTTGTGTGGGAAGTGTGAAAAGGAATGTGGGTTACAAATTGAGTAGCGGGTCTTCACAGGGAAAAGTTGTGGGTCAGCTAATGAAGGCAACTAATGAATTCTTGCTTTTTTTTTTTAATATCCTTTACCATCTTACAAAACTAAGATGATTTATTATGTCAGCATAAATTAATAAACTTCTCTCTTTTTTTAATTAAAAAAAGAAACAGCAGCACCAAACAACACCAGTGAGCCTGATGAAAACTGCAATTCTAATGTAAGTGCCAAGCTCCCTATCAATCTGCTAAAATGAATTACATATAAATTTCAGCTGGAAAAACTTTTCTTTTTGCTACAACAACCCTCATCCAAAACAGAATGCAGGGAGTCCTAGTGCCAGAAGTAACAACACTAAGGAATTATGCATGATTCAAAATTGATGTCCAAACTTTTCTCTCAGCTTGTAGCCATTTCCAGCCTTCCTTGTTATTGGTGGCCCTTGAAAAAGAGAGCTGACAAGTAGGACCAAGCAGGGAAAGGCAAATGCTGGCAAGATGTTCACTGAGCCCTGCATCTTTGTAGTGCTAATAGCAAAGAGAACATGGCTTGGAAACTGCTAAACTAGGTGTATCCAAATTTGTCAAGAGAATAACAGCTACACATTTGAACTACAAAGAAAGAAGCAGGGCGTTGCAAATCCCAATACCGCCCACAGATCCTTATCCCTAGAGAATCTTAGCCAAGGTGGAGATGCAGAATTGAACACAAGCACTTATAAGCCTATAGGTCATATCCTTTGATAAAAATGTAATTGTCTCCAGAGCTCAGATCCACTCCTTTTGCACTGTGTGGAGGTATTTTCAGAGAAGAGACCGCTTGAAAGTCTTAAAACACGCACAAAATCCTCACTCATGGCTGAACAAGGAGCCATCACTTGCTGCATCTTCCTTCAGGCAGCTCTAGGTACAGGGATCATGTTGGAAAGTTGTCTCCAGCACAGAGTCCCCAGGGTGACAATTATCCAGATGGCAACTCAGCTGACACTGGCCTAATCCACACTGACGCCAAGACGGAGAACGCAAGGCTCTGACAGCAGCTTAGCCCACAGCTATTCTGCTGTGCACCCTGCCTATGCCAAATGAATGAAAGCCTCCCTTTTTGTATTACAGCTTTATGCAAGGCTCTTTGATCACCTGCCTTATACACCAGTGAGAGCGGGAAGAACCACCTGCTTATGCAAAAACAGCAGCACTTTCCAAGGGGAAGATGTGCTGGACGGCATCCCTGCCACGCTAAATAACTGGAATGCTGCAACTGAACAAGCAGCACTAAATACTGCAGGGCTTGGTAGGACAGTGTAAGAGCTGCTCATGCACTCGCATAACTAATACACCTTAATACACCTAATACACCTAATACACTAATACACCTCTTACTCAAAACCAAATTAAACTCAAGACATCACATTAAGAATAGTTGGCACATACCAAGTTACTAATACCAAGTTAGAAGGAAAAGATTGACATGCTAGAAAAAGCCTCAAAACCCTTTCGCCTTCCAATAGTAAAATCACTGGGGAAAGAACTTTAAGTATTAGCCAATTTACGGATGACCCACCAAACTCCTCCTTCAGCTTCTCTCCTTAGTAACAATCAGATCATAAAGTTAGTCAGGGAATAATTAAGGAGAGCTCTGATGATACAGACTGTGAGGAGAAAGGGTCTTCCCCTGCCAAGGGCTTCTCTAGCTGCCTTAAGGCAGATAACCTTCCACTGAAGCAGCAGGAGAGCAAAGCACTTCTGCATTATTGATTTTTAAGTAATCACATCACAGAATTCAATCTTTGCAGTAGATTAATACAAGCATTCCCCCTGTGTCTTAATTATCAACATGGAATTAGCCAGCTCATCTCAAGTAAAAGCTAGTACTACAGCAGCAGAGTCTAGAAAGCTTTCCATCTAGAAAAGGAACAGCAAATTCAATGTTTAAACATAATTGTATATTATTCCATTAAACTAACTGTTCTCCATTTATCTAATTTGAATGGAGATATCCTCCAACTTTCTGTTGGTCAGATGAGATGCATGTAGTCTTCATGATTTATACAGAAAGTGGCAGCAAATGTATTTTTAAAAATTGGCATCAGGGTCATCTCTCAGAAAGGAAAGACAAAATGGAAATTATACAGATTTCCACTGACTTTAGAACAGGTAATTGTCTTGATTTGTTCAGCCTGGTTGAGATAATAGCTGTTCTTTAAGCACAGAGATGCAGGTCAACTCCAACCCCGGCACAGGGACTCAGGCCAGCAGTGATCATCATTATCTGGTATCATTCTTTTTGATATTTCACTTGAGCAGAAGGTCTGCTGGCTTTCTTGTGTCTTGCTCTAAAAATAAATGCAGAGGACTGAATACATGGAATTGAAGGTCCAACTTCCTCTAGGTTCTTATCTGTGGCATTAATTCTGTGTGTCCTTTTGACAAGTCCCTTTATGAATCATTTCAGTCTTCAAGTTTGCACAAGAATAATAACGCTTATCAATGACAGAGGTGTTATTCGGATCGATTTAAATTGATTCTAATTTATGAAATGCTACAAAAATGTAAATGCCATAGAAAAGACTGGCTTAGAAAAGTTAAATGATTCCAAGAAATACTTCAGTACTTATTAAAAGCACTTCTTTTCTGAAATAGTAAAGTTGGATAAGCAAACAGACAAGAGATGATACTCAGCCTCTTAGGAAGAAGTCCTGGAGATACAGGTTTCCATAGAACTATTTACTTTATGATGGTGAATTCAGATCTACCTATGACTGGTAATTTTGATCACATCATCCAGTTTGCTGCTGCTTACAACCATACAAAACTTGCACCGTTTGCACTGAAGCTTTGTGTGATGTGCCTGTCTCAGAGCTGTGGTGTTTTTGCAAAAGTTTCAAAGTGATTTAGCTCTTTCTGGGAAAATGAGAAGAAAAGGACATGCTTTCTTTCCTACCTCATGAAAACTTGTTTAGAATATTTTTGTTGTTGTTAGTTTTGCTCTCTCCGTGGACATCTACCCGAAACCCAGTCAAACTACAAACTCTTGGAAACCTACTCATTATACAGGCTGTAGGAAGGCTTTCACACTGCTGGCAGTTTGGTTTCTAGCAGGATCCTCATCATAGAAATCATGGAATCTCTCACAGGGATCATCAGTGATCAGAATATTCAGATGTTATCCCTACATCAAGTAATCATACGTGCTCCTATAGCTTGTACACAGAAGATAACCTGGCCATGGTTTATGCCTGTAAAGATTAACTTAAGGCTATAAAGGCAAAAGCAGAGCTCATTTTAAATGGCTGGTCTCATGTACTTTAATATATAATATTGCCTGGCAGTAAAACTAAGAACTTCTCCATGCGGCTGATGAACTTCTCTCCACACTTCACACATACATTTCTCATAAAGGAGTCTAAAATCAAGTCACTTGGCTTCTGAAGAGGCCAAAAATAAAAAAGAATAGGAAAAAAAAAAAGAGAGAAAAAAAAACAGACTGCAGAATTCATGCGAACTACAGCCTCAGAAATGTGTCTGAACATATGAAACAAAACATAGATGAAACGGAGACTGCACAATTATATTCTAATCATATCAACTGACACCTTAAAACAGTAAAAACTTTTGACTCAAATTTCTTATCCTCATATACATAAACTGAATTTTACTGTCTCATCTCCCAAAGAATATAAATTTTATTTGAGAAGCATTAGAAAGTTTATGGGTGAACTTAACAGAACAGCCCACAAGGATGAGAATGATTCTGCATTTCAATGCAGAAGAACTGTAGAATATCAGCTCCTAATTAAATGTTGATATTAGTTATTAAGAATGTACTCTAGTAAATATAAAACAACAACTCAGTAGAAGCACTACAGAAAGAGGCTCAGATATGGGACCACACAATTAAAGACAGTTACCATAACACCCACATAGAAGTGTGTTGAATTATACCTGCACTGGTATCCTTAATCGTAACCTTTCTATTCTCTGGATGCTTCGCTTTGTAACATAACTAAATGTTTCCATAACACAGTTATGTGGATAACCACAGTATGTAGTACACATTAACTGAAAAATAAGATTAACTATGTGAAGTTTCAAAGCGTTTTAAGGGTTAAAAGAGTGCTGCTGCCTTACAGATGACATCTTAATGACACCTTAGCCTTTTGGAAGTACATTAGAAGGCAGGTAAACTGCAGCCAACCTTTAAAATCACATGTGCAAACTGAAAGCTTTGTTAGGAGGTTCAAATGACTCGAGTTAAGTAACAGATAGGTGTTATCAATTTTTCTTCCTGCTAGCAGAAGTCTTCACACTAACAACTTGAAGGCAGACAAGAATGTCAGTGCCCTGTTATATAAAAATCTGTGTTTGTTGGCAGCTATGTGCTCTGTATCTGAGAGTCCTGTTATTTCTGACACATGGTGTCTCTCAACCCAGCAGTCGAGCCACGTGCTGCACTGGGATTTCTCCAAGGCTAAAGGCAAAGTGCAAGATGGTAGGAGCTGGGAAATGGAGGGAAAAGCAGCACAACTGACAAGTAAAATAATTTTTAAAATAATTAGTATCTTAAAAAAATGTTAGCAAAACAATGAAGAAAGATCAGATATTTTAGTAAAGACTCAGAAGCTGATTTGTTAGGGTGTGTTTGTACAAACTGAATTGTTTGGAAAAGTCTGTGCCACTTACTGAAACGGTGGAACTGGGAGTGTTTGTTCCATATCCAGATGAAGGGAGAGAGGCCAAGGACCAGCGGCGCCCATCCGTTCTGGGGAGAAGAAGCAGGAGAAATGAGTATTATGGCTAATATTTGGGCAAAAAAAGAAAAAAGAAATTCTTCCACAAAATCTTGTGATTAAATATCTCAAGATATTCAAGCAAACCAGTCATCCTATTTGCAATGACTTCTGTGAAGAAGTAAATGAGGCAAGTTTTTAAGAGCAAAATTACGTGACCTTGGAAAAAAACATCAAAGCAAATGGACATCAGGTTCCTGCAACAAGTAGGTGGTTTGTATACAAAAAAGTAGGTGCTTTGCACAAAAAGACTGAAGTTGCAAGAACAAACAAATGTAATCAGTTTATTTTAGATTTCTTGCCAGCAGTCATGCCTAGGATCATTACTTATACAGTTGCTTAACTTCCAAATAGTGTTTAAAAATGGAAGGGGGGAAATCGTATCAGATCAAGAAGCAACTAAAAGGTGGCACATTTTTTTTCCTGAGTCTAAAAGCCTTCTGCCTATAGCGATGCTGATAACAGTGGGGAATTCAAGCTGCTATGGCAGTGCTGCACAGAGCCTATACACCCTCTTGAAATACAGAGGAGATAGCAATATCACCTCAGGTCTCTTTCCTCTTCAATCATTATAATACTAGTAGTTATTTGCTATTATTAGCCAAGGAAAACTTTTTTCTTTCCTGGAGATAGTGAGCATATCAAAAGGACAAAATACAATCTCAGGGAAAATAGCCAGAACATGCAGCAGAGATTGCAGAAAAAGTGGGTTTGTTCTATCAAAGCCAAGGCAGCTGAACTGTACAAGTGTTTTGAGGAGAATCAGTATTTCCCTCCTTGAAATCCTCTTCTTCCTCCATCAAAAACATCTCAGGGAGGAAGGGAATTGAACTAATTCAGCACAGCCTTTTTCTGCCTCTGATTTCATTGGAGTCTCAACCGCATTTTGTCCCAGTCACAGACCAGTGTATCTTGCTGGGTGCTGGGATGGATGTTAGTCTTTTTTTCCTATCATCTTCCATTTGGTTGCTTGTTTTATTAAGGCAAATCATCAGTAAGGGGTTATAAAATGAAGCTAAACAGGAAGAGTTAGAACTTCTAACTTACTTCGCAAAGACTTGTTTGTTTAATATATACTTACAAGAGGTACAGTACATTTTTGTAATTGCATTAGGAAATAGGATGTTTGGTAGTTATTGGTGCAGGTCTAAACCAGTGTTTACAATACACACAACTTATTTTCATAATAACATTTCTTACCCTACTACCCACATGCCTAAATACCTCATATCTTTAGGAGAATGCTCAACACACATTCACACATAAACACATGCTTGCATTTTTGTCCAGATCTAATTCCTTTTATTGTCAGGTACTGACACATGCTCCTCCTCTCTGCTATTTAATTTACATCAAAAGAGAAATAATCCCACTACTTTATATTACTAGGAGAATATTATAAGTTTTAAGAGACTTTTTAAAAGAGGTTCATGCTACATTCATAAAAAAATATTCAAGCTGTAAAGTAGATTCTATTGCATGCAGACTTTAGAGCTAAACCCCATTTAGCCACAGGTGATATTTTCTTTGGCAAGACAAACATATATAAAAGTGTGATGTCAAAAAAAATCCTAAAGAGAACAAATTCCCTTCCTAAATCCCCAAAATTGGAGAGTGTCAATATGACCAAGTCTTTGCATCATGTGGTCCATGAATGAATGCCAAGCGTCAACAAGAGAGATCTCTGCTCACTTTCTGCATAAAATACCAGAACCTTGTAGCAGTTCTGGTACCAATACCACAACTTTACTTCCACCACATGAAAACATGTTTGTATCTCACAAAACAGTAGATGGGGATATAAAAAATACTATTTTTTTCTGTAAAAGGAAAATCTAACTCTTGTGAGTGTGTGTCATTAAATTATGTATTGAAATTATTTCTGTATTTCAATAGTGATGATTAAAAAAAAAAAAATCTTTCCCACATAGAAAATGACTTTTCCATCCTTAGACTATTTTCCACTGATGCAATCTGGGCAAGCAATGTGCTAAGCAGTGAAGGCAATGAATGTTAGCACTATATCCAGCACAGAGAAAAGAGCTGAAATCTTCCAAAGCCAAGTCAGTGATAGAAAGATCTTAAAAAAAAATTTTCTCTTTCAGTTATGCTAAACATTTCAAATTTATTTCAGTGTTTGGTCAATAACAACATATTTTTAGAGAGATCTTATGCAATATTACTTTAAGAAAAGATTCTGTGAAAGAAAATTTTAGGCCATTTATTTTAAAACAACCTCTGCTAGCATAAAAAAAAACATGTGGGAACAATTAATTTTGTCATCAAAATGACATTCTAGGAAGAGATTTAAGGAAGTATATTTGAGGCAGATTGCTTTCTAACCCCTCCTTGTTTTGAAATTGGGCTAGTGTTCATTGAATAGTATTATAAGAACACAGCACCTTCTGCAGAGCGCTGCCCACAAATCAAAACTGCAAATCAAAAATGCACAAACCAAAATGCAAACATTTCTCCTTTTCATCACCAAAGAATTAAAGCCCAGTGGCTAAATGGGGTTATTCCAGCAAGAACGTGTCAGGGAGCCAGGCGCAGGCGTGCAGCAGCAGAGCTCCCCCCCGGCAGCAGCACGATGCCCGTTACCTGTCTGCTCGGTGGCCGTGGCTGCATGGAGAAAACCGGAGAGCGACAGTGAGGGCGCGGGGAGGGAAAGAAGCACTTGTCACTGCAGCAAACAGCTCATCTGCTATTGCTCATATTCCACTTGTGCTCAATACGGACAGGACTAATCGTGCCTTTGCTTACAGGCAAGAGATTGCTGAACACACTCATTTGGTAGATATGACACCATCACTGAGAGTCTAGCTAGAAAGTGATCTATGATTAATCATAATATGGACTAAGAGCAGGCCTGCAATAGTCTGTAGTGAAATTAGCTTTAAAGTGAAATGTGTTTTCCAAATGTGCTTCCCATTCTGTCCTGTGAACCAGCTCATCACAGGGCCACGCTGAACAAATGGGAATCACAAACGATGCTCAAACAGGATAATAACTAAAGAAATTACAGCAAATGTAAAAGGCAGAGAAACAGCAACCAATCACTTCCAGGATGGCAAGGGGAATAAATCAGGTAAAATAGTCCCTAAGACCAAGACAATGCAGACCAAAAGGATACAATGCACTCTCCATTTCCCTGGCATAATAGAGCACATTTTCAATTACTTAATATCATCATACATAAGTTATTCTGATACAGCTATTTGATAATATAACAAATATGCATTGGTACTACTGGCAGTGCTATGACCAGTAATCTTCAGGTACAATGCAAGCAAAAAATAGCTTGTCTCAGAAACTTTTTTCTATGTTTAAACATTCATTTCAAAGACATAAAAGGTATATGGAGCAACACAAACAACGTAGAATGAGCTACAGTGTTTGAAAGGGCAGATTTAATTTTTTGTTCATTTCTTTTAAAATTAACTAAGTAAAGAAAAATAAAAATGGGCTCTATAGGGTTTTATTATTGCAACATTTACTTTACACATGAAAATTTTTAAAGGAATAGTAGTAAGACAATTGAAATAGCCAGCAAATGAGGCCAGTGTTGACAACGGTTTCAGCTACACATTTCCCCCTGCATTCCAGGATCTAGGACATAAAATGCTGTGAAAACTGGTTCACATTCAGTTAACTTCAGTAGTTTGTCTTGAGTAGACTCAGATGAGGCTCAGATACCTCATTAAAAATAAAGGTGTATACACTAAGTACACTTGAATTGCTTTACCAGCAGCTAAAAAATTCATTTTTCTCTCTGAGGCAACAGGAACAAACACAGTCTGTCTGTTATATTTCACATGATATTATACAGTTTGTTCTTCCATGAGAAATAAAGGCTAAAGGCTGCTTCAAATAGCGCTCAGAGTCAAGGTTTTCCAGCAAACCACTCAACTGGAGAAACACTCCAGGTTTCACCTGCCATTCAAATCCAGGGGATAACTTCAGCTTCTCTCTCCTGTTCATGAACTTGCCTTTTTCCAAACCTTTACCCTTTCTTCTTCTCGTTTTTGACACATATTTTCTATCTAGTCCTCAAGCTAAATCTTTCATGTTCAGAAAAACTTCCTTGCCCTCAGAAGGACCGTGTTCTCCCATGTTCTCCCTTTCTCTGATCATCGGATAGTTCCTTCCAGCCAGGGAAACTGCAGCAAATCGAACCCAGCATCCTCACAGTGAGCCCGATGGCCAGACTGCCCCAGAGATGCAGTTACTCTAATCACAGCTGTTCTTCAGGCCACAGGCCATGCTCCCACGAGCAGTTGCCCTGGGCTGTCTGCATCAATGTATTTCCTTGACCACCTTCTGTGTCTGGTACATTCTGGGTGATGCCAAGATCTGAACTAAAGCAAATAACATAAAACTGGAAACGTCAGAGCAAGTAACTGGGACCAAGAGATGTTACAGGAATACTCAAGGCTTTCAGCCCTAAGCCTAAAGATTAGGCTCCTGATGAAAGAGAATCCCCAAAGTTCTAACCAGTAGCCAAGCCCTGAATAAAAACACATGAGCTGGGTGCCAACCCAGGGAAAACATGCACTGCCTTACCTTCGGGCAGGAACAAAGGAAAAATGAGCAGGTGCATTAGGAGAGAAGTTCCTGGGACTGTCCAAAGGACTGCTACCTGTTTGAGAAAGAAAACATTTCATTTGCAACCAATTGATGAGTAGCTTTTCCTTGTGCACAAATGCTTCAGGCTGCAGTCATAAATAATTGACAATATACAGCATTTGATCACTTGAGCACTTGTTTGCTAAAGAGATGTTTTGGCTGATGGGAAAGCACCAGTATTTTCCTTCCTTTTAAAATAATTTAAGATGGAAAGTCCACCTATACACAATCTATTCTCCTAATATTTTTCAGTAATTCCTATATACAACTTTTTTCAGCACTTCTCAGTGAAAACCTGAATTAGAAATGACATTTTCAGGAATAATGAGTAAGAAAGTAGCTCTCTACTTCTCTCACAATGTTTATCAATGATGAATGCAGAATTCACTGCAGAACTAGGACATGCCAAAGAAACTGCACATGATAATATAAGAATTACACACAGATCTAAGATGATCATGCCACAAGGCATTAGCATTCACTCTATCAATATTCTGAAATGATTCTTCTCTCATGAAAACAAATATTCCTGTAAATTCAGAAAGTGAAGAAAAAATAACTATTTTATTCTCGGTCAGCACAAGAATCTCCTCTCCAGGCTTTCTCATGTGAAGTGTATACATATGGTTGGTAAGTGGTGTATTACAATGTACTTTATTTCAAAGCAAGAAGCAACCACTCCACAGAAAGCCTTTCTGAAAGCCAGAATCATTCAGAGACAACTGCAGAAACCTTTGAAATTCATAAGATGAATTAGAAGCTTCATGTCAATGAGCTCTTAGGATTGGGCATATTCTTAAGTGGTTTGCTCTTTCCAGGCCTTAACACAAACATAAAGGAAACCATGCCTAGAAAACACAGGTCAAAAGCAATTTCTTTGAGCTCAGAGAGTAAAATAACATTAAAATAAACAGGAGAATAAGTGGATACTGGAGAAGCAATGTACTGCGAGATACTTTTATCTCTGTATCTTCAAATTTAGATCCCATTTAAAATGATTTTTCAAGTCATGCCAAACATGAGCAAGCAGGTAAAAATGAGGCTCTGTGAGAAGCTAAAGCTCCCGGGTGATGAGTTCCCTGCTGAGGACTTGCCCAGGTGCCGAGCTCCCCACAACAGAGCCAGCGCCGGGTGCGTGTTCACTGCAAGGTACACAAGCCTGTGCTGATGCTGCATTGATTCCAACACTAATTACTCATCTACCTTGATTATCAGGCGAGGCAGAAACTGAACATACACCTAGCACACAGCTGAGGGCAGCTTTCGCTTGCGCTTGGGCTCTCCAAGCAGCTCCTGTGCAGCCTCCGGTGCCGCCTCCCGACCTTCTCCCTGCGGAGCGGCAGGGCCGGAGAGGGCAGCGCCGGGCGCCTCTGCGGCCGCCGCCAGCCGACTCCGTCTGGCCGGCAGGTCTGCAGCGGGGAGCAGCGGCTGCTGGGGATCACAGCAGCCCCAGGCCCAGCTACCACTTGTCTCGGAGTGATGACAGAACCAGGGAGGCAAGTGACATGCAGACCACTCCACAATTTGCTTCACCGAGAGCAAACTGGATTAAAAAAAAAGGGTTTGAGCAACAGGTCTGGGCTCCTTTAGGGTTGATTTTCCTTTTTTTTTTTTTTTTATAATGCATTAAAAATTAGTAAGTCCAGAGTATGATATGACACAGTGCACACAGCCTAAATCCAATACTATCTAACCATTAGACTCCTATCGTCTCTCAGGTGGGTGGCTTTGAGGGCATAGGTGTCAAAAATCTGTGATTTTTGCTGCTTTGTTTTACTTCCTGACTTTACACACATCTTAATTCCTGTGGTCACGGTGAAAAATACAGCCTTCATACTACAACACAGGCGAGTGAGTGTGCAGCCTGGGCGGCACCGCAAACTTGCGAGGAAGGTGGGAGGAAGCCACGACAGCTGGAAGCGCCCAAGAGCGCGGGTGCTGCTCGCAGCTCGGGCCCTCGGGTTGCCACGGCTTACTGGGCAGCAGGGCACAAAGCTTAAGGAGCATTTGAGATCTGAAGGAAAGACAGCAGGGAGGCCCTTAAGTGACACTGAATATCTTAGTGACAACGCAAGGAACTAAACCATTTTTGGTGGGAACCTCGGTCTTCATTTCATTTCTCAACTTCCCTGGCGATGAACCCAGCTGGGTGAAGGTGATGGATCTCAATAAAAAGTCCTTCACCAGACACTGTCGTGAACCTGCAATGAGCTATCATCGCCTTTTTTATTTTTAATCAATCTTTTGTAAACTTTCCAGCTCGTGATCAAAATGTGACTCAGAATAACTCAACAAATTGGGTAATGACAGTTTTAAAACTTTGAAATTACCTGTGTGGGTGTTCCGACTCTTCTGTGCC
Source organism: Rhynchotus rufescens (assembly GCA_032273925.1). Classification (NCBI taxonomy): domain Eukaryota; kingdom Metazoa; phylum Chordata; class Aves; order Tinamiformes; family Tinamidae; genus Rhynchotus; species Rhynchotus rufescens. The sequence goes on along the minus strand of JAVCKT010025241.1, from coordinate 6,178 downwards.
TGCACAATCTGGTACAAAGATACTACTAATATTTAAGCAACATCTTTTTCAGATTTATATGGCATATTTCCTCCCAGACACTGGAATTTTAATTAGATCCCCTGTGAGTTGCTTCTAGTTTTAAAACGAAAAGCAATTAGTTTTTCTACTCAATTCAAGTCTGGATGAAGCTTTTAAAACAACAACAGGGAGAAGGGGAATTACTACTTTCCTTAAAATTTCCCAATATTGCTGCATCTGCTAGAGTTGAAAGAATTTTAATAAGAGAAGCCTTAGTAGGAAGGTCTCCTTCGCCAAGGATGATCGAAAGCCCATTTACTGCGTTAGCAAAGGCAAATTCTCCTGTTGCTCAAGGGTTATGGTTGGCTACTGCTGAACCTGAAAGGACTCGGTCTCAAGAGAGGCCCTTGCACAGGATGATGGCCCATTAGGTAAATCAACACACTCACAAGGACGTTAATGATTCAGGCATGAACCTTTACATTTTCTGGACGCAGCAAGACGGATGTAGTCAAAGCTGCACTCAGAACACTAGAAATGGACCCAAATGGCAGTACTGGATGAAAGCAGCTACCTCTCTGCAAACATGACATTCATTAGAGAGACTAATGAGTTCAAAAGCTTAGACTAGAACCTTTTAATAAAACCTGCTTCTGAGATTGGTTAAAAATAAAGACAAAAAAGCACGTTTTTTTCAACTCCACAAGGGCAGAAAGTTCTATATGTCTGTGCCTCCCAAAATACCTTGCACAGCCTTCCAGGTTAGGAAAAGTCCTTTCCAGGGTCCTGGTGACCCACATCCCCTTTTGCAGCTATTAGGATCAAATCTGAGTGCCTGAAGTTAGCACAAGACACACAGTCGAAGACAGAACGCAGCTCTGGAACAAGAGACAAGTTCTCTGACTTCAAAAAGAGGCTCCTGCAACCAGAAACTCCACTGGGAAAGGCAGCTCCCTTGACAGCCAAAGCCCTATCAAGTCCGAGGATCCATAAAGAAGTGAAAGGAAATTCAATTCTAAGGATTTCAGAAGTCACAGTATAGAGAATATTAGCAATTCATAAGAAAAATATTTACTTTCTAGATTACAGACTTGCAAATAAAAGGGTACCATGGTTTAAAAAGCAGAACTGTTTACAATTATGTTTCTAAATATTTGGAGAAAAAAAAACGTAGATCAACTTTTGTTTTTATCCTTCTTCTAGAGAAAACATACAGTATTGCAGACATCCAAATCTTTCAGCAGCTACCATTCTATCTGAATCACTTGCTCTTCCGCTACCACTACCCTAAACTGTAATCTTATCTGCTCCATATCCTACCTGCTTTTGCCAGATCCTACCTTTATTAAGTCTCAGACTTTATTAAGTCTGATTTCTCAGTGTGACTTTCAAATTATTTTCCAAGCTCCTTCTCCTCTTGCCCTCACCATTATCCAAATACACCTCAATAGTTCTCTGCTAACTTTGCATCATCTTTGTACTGATATCAGCACCAGTATTACATTTCATTTAAAGATAGGAGTTTACTTATTGAAATAAATACTCTAAATAAGAATACTGACTTAAAGTCTTATAGTATTGACATGTCAGCAATTTAACAGTGGGAAAAAGGCCTGTGTCAAATGCTCTGCAGCCACTCTCTGCACATGCAGCACTCCATGGTAAAGAGGAGGAAGGAAGGAAGGAAGAGCAGCTCATTCGTAAGAAGTAAGTGCAAAGCTACCTCTCTTTTCCATGAGCCACAAGTAGCGAAGTATATCCACAGGACATTAATTAAAAAGCAGCTGTTGCCAGAAGATATGTTACCTGACAGTAACTCCCTTCCTATGCACCACTAACATACATCAATATAATCCTCTTTATACTGGGAACAGTGTGTAAATACTAAACAACTAACTGAAGAGATAACTCGATTTTACTACAGAGAAAAAGAGTTGTTTCAAGGTCCATTTCATTTCAACGAATACACTTGCAAGACATCTAAATTCTTACTGAAATATCAGTTTTTGCTCCCTCCTGCTCTCTGCCAGCACGGCCTCTGCATTGCAGCTGGGGACTTGGATTCCTCTCCCTGTTTTGATGTAGCCATTACAATATCCTGACTGCATCTTCTTTCTCTTCACCTGTTCTGTGCTATCTCTAGTTACTTACCACCCAATGAAAGCTATGGATCTGACATTTAAAACAGGCAGTTCAGTTTCTGCTGTAAGCAGCTCACTGCAAGAGCTGGGGCTGCAGTAAAAACACTGAACGTTTGCAGGGGCACTGAGAGAACCAGTGGCCTGAGCACTAAAATTGTTACAAAGTGGGGTTTTGTTCTTGTTTTTCCCATGGTTTTCTACATAAGACATACAATTCGCTGAATGCTAACACAAATGGCCAAAAATCTTACCAAACAATACAGAATTACCTGCCTTCCAGCACATATGGGTCTTGTATTGAAGTTGATCAGTCATTCCTATTTCACACGTGTGACACTTGGATGGCACAACAGGATCATGGCATTCCTTATATTTGACACAGGTGCTACTGAGCGTGCTTAAACTTTTCCTTAAATACAAGATCCAACAAGCAGAGATGTGTGACACCCTTAGCCCACTTTTATCCCATCTTCACTGTAGGCTCTGAGGACTGCAGAAGTTCGTGGCCCCATCGGGCCCCACAGAGCAGATACCATCCAGAGAAGGAGGTTTGCACCAGGAAGCAGCAGAATCCTGCCTTTCTTTACCAGTGGGAAGCAGAAAAATGCATAAACAAGGAGAAGCCCTCATAATAAAAGCCATTTTTGCCAGGAGGAGGAATGGAACTTGCAGGGAAAGCACACGGGAAGGTAATTCAGGGCTGCCCATGAGCAGCTCCCTGCACAGGGCATCGCAGCTGGGGACAGAGCAAACCCACGGGCAGTAACAAGGGTCTTCCCTGGAAGCCAGGCTGCAATTCAGCTTCATTACAGCAGTAGAAAATAATTTTCAAAATAGCTTGAACTTCAGTCCTCCAGCTGTACGACTCTATCTCTTTCCTACCCAGTTATAAAGAGGATGTTGCTTCTGCCACTGTTTTGAAGCTTTTAATTTGAAAAAATAATCAAGCAGTAATTTAGGTTATTTCCCCTCCTGATGTGAGATTGCACAGTGTAACGGATGTACTGTGCACTACTTCTCTGCTTCTCTAATTGGCAAAAAAGCACAAACATTTCTATACATCTCTTCCACATGGAAACTTCAGAACTCAACACTGAGGAAGACTCAGAGCGAATAATTTAAATTACATATTGACAGATACAGAACTCAAATCTCATTTTTTTCTCATTTGAAAAATCTCATTTTCAAATAAATGAGATGTTTCAAAGGTCAGCAGGTATTATGGGACTTGCAGGAGAACTACTACCCATTTTTAAGGGATTACTAAAGGGCAAAACATACGTATTAGTATAAAGAAGGAAAGCTTAATGCTGTAGACTCTTAAGAAACTATTTTTATTGGTCAAATCTTCTCCTTTACAAAATTAACTGGCCACGTATTGGGCAAGCATTCACATGTGGTAATACAGAACTAAAATTTAAGTTCAACAGTAAAATTGAAAATCAATATGAAAATTTTGGTTGGGATAAAAACACAAAAATAACCTTTACAGGCACTGCAATCTAGTCATGTTCAGTCTTCAATGGACTCCTCATATATTCTCCTGTAAGCACAAATTACATGTGAGAGCAAGTTTAATTGGCACGTTCAGTTACGCAAGACTAGCTGAGAAGCTCACTCTGGTGCTTCATTTGCACGGACCATTTATTCCCAAATCCACCAGGTGTAATCTGAACTCACTTAAGACACCCAATTGAGGGAGAAACACAAAAATTAAAACAATTTTCAAGCGCCTGATTTTGATGCATCACTCTGAGCAATCTCAGAATAAAATCATAACCATCTGCCAACAATTACAGGGAGGTGAAGAGTTACCGGTTAACACACGCACAGCCGTAAAAACCCCCGCACTAAAACTAAGAATAATGTGATATAGTTTTCTAAAGGGAGCTAGAAATTCTTAAAAGTGATTGTGCCAAGTAAACGTTACTCCTCTGCATGTGTATGAATGCAGGGTAAAAATCTCACTAGGGAATTGCTATCAAAATAGGTTATATTTCAGCCTCTGCAATAATAGGGATTAATTCAGATACAATGGTTGGCATTTTCTTTTACTATTTATTATCTGAACAGCATGAGCTGTGCTTTTTTAAAAACAAAATTATAGGAATTAGAACAAGGTAATATTATTGATATTAACTTAGTTTATAAATAAGTTTTTAAAATTCTAAGAGTCTCTTTACCATGTGCCACAGTGCAGTAATGTACAAGTAGTGTTTCTCTTCTAATAGTGCTGCATATAACAGACACAATATTGTGATAATGAGAGGTAATAAAATAAACATCCAGAATTTTGATAGCAATAGATGCAGCATTCAAACATCCAAAGTGGATGTTAAATTATTCTGTCAAGTAAGCAGAGCCAAAGGCAAACAAATATATGCAGCACTAAACATCTTACTATATATACAAGTCTGAATTTTGCAGTTCTACCCAGACCATTTAAGATGGGCTCCAAGACCATGGGTATGCTCTTTCTCTTCTGATTTTGAAAGAAAAGAACTACAATAAAATAAAAAATGTAAAAGCTGTTATTTCTAAAACTGGGCAGTTCAATACAAGTTCTTGTGACCACATAAGGAGAGGGATATTTGCTTGAAGTCAACAAGATTTGCAAGAAGTCAACAAGTCAAGTTTTATATGCTAAGATTCTAGGTCATTTTGGAAAATGTTTGGGAATCGTATACTATTTAAAAACTGAATTAACACACTTCACACACATTAGCAGCCCCTCAGACACAAGTGAGTTCATGTCATAGTTGGATTGCTTGGATGTATTTTCATTTCAAACATTTTGGTCTCTTCACATACTATATTTTCTCCAAATTTCCAAGCATTTTCAATGTTATAAAACTGCTTGACATGTCATCTTGATGCTCTTCAGATATTATTTTTTTTAAAAAAAATTGTATTTCTGCATTTTCCCCGGTCAGGAGTCATTAGGAGGTTGGTTTTCCA
>JAVCKT010025238.1:0-10392 GCA_032273925.1 Rhynchotus rufescens | reverse complement strand
CCAGAGCTTTCTCTCTCCATGTGTGTACCAACAGCCTTTGTTGCAAGAAAAAATGAGTGTAATTGATGCTAATCAAACATCATCTTTACCACGACAAATTCTGCCTTCTTCCTGTATCTGTTATCTGAATATCCTAGGACAGAGCTCAGATTCTCCAGCTCAGGAAGAACCAGCCTCATCACTTGGATGGCAATCCAAGCTCAGCAGACAAGCAAGGTTGTACTGCCCCTTGTGCAATGAGTGAGCACTTCTCATTCCCCTGGGGAAGCAAAAGTACTATATACACACATATTTATCTGGTTAAACACACACATACACACATGTACTTCCTTACTACCACTTCTCAGAACTCAGTAAGAGTTCATCAATAAGATTATAATCAAGATTTTAATCCAGATGATAAAACTGGCAGCAAAAAAAAAAATTTAAAAGCTCAAACTCAAGTCTATTCAGACTACTCATGGGCATACCCTGCTCCTGGGCTCACAGCCATTCTATTGCTCTGCCTTTTAACACAGATTTGTGTCAGGGTGAGACACATATCTAACACGTCCCCCTTCCACATGTTGTCAGGTTTTGATATCCAAAGGGCAATACCTTGAAGTCAGGTATACTGAGAATTTCACAAGTTAAAACCAGGAGGTTTACACGGAAGTTTTGAGTTAATCTCTGTCTCCCAGTGCATAAGGCAACGCTTTCATATTCTTGGGATATTCTCAGACCAGGTCACCTTGGGAAAGTGTCAACTTTCCTAGGTAAAATTATTGGAATAGGGAAGGAGGCTACTATAAAAACTAGATATGGGCAAAAATGGAAGCTACCTGGAGTTTGCCTTGACCAGGCCCAGAGCAAAGCAACAGGCAGCCACTTCAGGAAGCCATCCTTGATTCTTACCTCTTAGATCCTCCACGTCTTTCTACCATTAAAGACAGGAGCTATAAAAAAGTATCCTGATAAAGCCCTTAAAGCCTTAAAAATCACCAGAAAGTCATGAGGCAATCACAGACCCATACCACATACTGGTTAAGATCTTCCTCTTCCCATAAAATGGTGAAAAAAGGATAACATTTGCTTAACATTTGCTTCTTTTTTTGTAGAGTTGCAAAGGAGGTTATTACGGGAACAATGCACAAGATGGTTCATATGTAGTTTTGCCAACATAAAAGGTTGCTTGACACTTAAATTTAACACAAAGCTTGAGATATGCCACCTGAATGGCTTCAGTAAACTCAATATGATTACCCAAGGATGATGAGAGTGTAAAATCCTTGCCTAGAATGCTACAGTAAATCTATGGTTAATAAATTCAAATAACTTTAAATGAATGTTCTTCTTTTCCTCTGTTAAACTCACCAATGAGCATCCAGACTGCAAATCGTATCCATGTGCCTATATCTAGTTGCATCATGAGGTAAACATTCACAAAAATACTCACAATAGGAAGAAGAGGCAAAAGAGGTACCTGGAAAAAAAAAAAAGATGGATAAATTACACTCATAGGACAGATAAATAGATAGGCAAGACCATCACTTCCCTATAAACAGCAAGTGATGCCCGTTAACAACTCTTTGGCTGCCAGATCCTAGAAAAGACCAAGTTAGATCAAAATGCAGGATCAGATGTGAGACTGATGTGAAAACTGCCTGCTGCACTTCATCTTAAGAACAGTTCTGCCTGTTTTGTGTTTTGAAAGAAGGAAACAGGCAAACTTCATCTGGGAAAAACCCTGTGGGGGAAGGTGAGAAAAAAAAACCAAGGAGAACATCATGACAGGTACCTATTAAGGAAGAGAAGAGGGCAGGGAGCACTGTCAGAAGGACAGACCTGAGGAACTTTGGTAGGTAAAGACATAGCAAGAATGTAAAAGGGAATTCAGAATTCTAACAGAAAGCAGTAAAAGTGCAACTGAAAATCATCACAGAGCTACAGGAAATATAGAGAATATATAGGAAATAAAGTAAGAGACTAGTGAAGCAGTATCAAGAGTACTTTAATGATCTGAGAAGCAAACAAGTGATTCAGTAAAGCCAAAATACAAAAATCAGAACATAAGGCCTGTAGAGACAAAATGAGAAACAAGAAACTACCAGAACCATAACTGGCAATAATACAAAGGTCTGTGAATATGCTGGAACTAAGAAGAAAATGAAGAAAAATTCCTTCACGCATAAGAGAAAAGAGGATGTACAAAAAGAAACAGTCTGAAATGCTGTAAGCCTGTTTTAATTCAAGTCTCACACAAAAAGAAACACTTAACAGTGGCCAGTTGTTCAACAGAACCATAATTTGAAAAGTAGCCTGGTACATGGATTAGACAGTGAAAGAATATTTTTCTAAATGAGACCTTGTCAAGTCAGCGGGGACAAGTGCAATTTCCCTAAGGGGGTGAAGTATGCAGCTAGAAATCACAAAAATAATCCTTGGACCAATTATAAGCATCTCTGAAAGCTTTTTGGTAGGCCAGTAAGGTCTCCAGGTACTGGAGAGAGGAGACAAATTATTAAAAAGAAATACAGAGAAATAACTGGGGAACAAAGCAGTGAGCCTTGGATTCCCAGAGCGAATTTCAAGAAAAAATACTAAACAGGCTGTAAATGTCTAAAAGACAACATGGAGATAAGAAATAGCTGCTGCAGATTCACCAGTGACATGTCTGATTTTTATTTTTTTTCTTTGACAGTTAGTGGCTAAAGCAGAAAAAGGAGGTAAAATATGCTGAGTGCAAGGCAGAGAGACCATCTCAGAGGCAAGCTCAGCAAAAAGAGTCTAGATGGCCATTCCTGAATTTTCTGCTCCTGGCCGCTTCTGTTTCCACTTCTGGGGCTATATGCCCCAAATGGCTGCAAACAGAAATCTGGGAAACTGGGAATCTGCAGTTCGATTAATGTATTCAGATTTGAGCATTTGCCAGAAAACTGTAATTGAAGAGCAATCAAAATGAGAATAGTTTAAAGGATATGATTAGAACTCACAGTGATCTTGATAGATTTGAAAAAATAGCCTGAAATCAATATGATAAAATAAGACTTCTGGCTCTGACTACATCCCTGAACCAGACTGTGCCCTCACAGCTTCTGCTGAACCCCAGGGCCATTTACCTTTCAGTGGTCCTCTCTCCCCACGTCCTCTATTATCCCTGCTGTCCTTACACCTGTGGTTTTCCCTCCCGATTCCATGCTAAGAATGGATCCTCAATGAATCTGTTTGTGTCCCCAGGGTACTGCTTGCCACAGGGCTTCCTACACTGTGCTGCACTTCGCAGTCTACTGAGGAGAGCACGAGATCTCTCTCCCTCTCAAGAACTCTGATCCCTCTCTGATGTTTGAGTTTAAGGAGGAAATCATCCTTGGAGACTCAGCTTGGCTCTCACTGGACATCCCTTATGTCAGGAGACACTGCAAGTTAGCAGCCACACTAGCTGAGAAGCTCAAACCACCAAATACACTGCAAACCTACATGGAAAACTTCATGTCAGACTTGTATTCCCATCCTGTGCACTTGGCCAAGTCCCTCATTCTGACACAAGCCAATATGCATTTCCTCCTGTAATCAGCACCCAAATAATAAAGTCCTAGCCACAACTTCTGAGACACTCACCTTAAAGGAGAGTTTGGTTTTGCTTTCAGGCTGTTTCCATATAATGAAGCTGACAATAAGAGCAAGGATTGCAGCAATGATCCACACAGTCTTTATCAGAATGCTCGGCTCAAGGGCAGTCAAGATACAGCTACCCACAATAAGGAAACCTGTAAACAGACACCAAAACATATTGATTCTTTTTTTTTTTTTTTTAGGAATAAAACAAACAAAGAAACAAGAAAAAAAACCACAAATAAACCACAGAATGTGAAAACTTGGCAAACAAACTGCAAATCAAGAAAAAGCCAACTTTAAGAGATATGCCCTTTCCTCTGTACACTCAATATCCAACATGTCTTGGGGTACACCCAACACTTCTTTTCAAGTGAGAAATTAAATGTTAGATTTGTCTTCACCTTGTGTTTTACAAGAGTTTATCAAACTTGCCAATAACCAGTTACAAGTGAGCTTTCCCTTAACAGTGAATCCAAGGCTGACCAACTGGTTCACTGCTCCAAAGCTGTAGAACCCAGTGCTTACCAATGATGAAGGTTGACACATTCACCACATAGCCAGAGAATTTGGAAGGGTCTGAATTTGGGGGACATAATATGGCTTTGAGGGAACATTTCTCCTCTTCTTCTGGCAGAAATCCTGCCTGAGATTCACTCGTGCTTACAGACTCGTTGTTATCCGTCTCCTCTGTTGTCCTAGCCATCTGGTAGGCCAAGTTAGGCTGCTCTGGCTGATACCTAGGAAAAGGGGAATGAAACAAAGAGGTTGTTGCCCTGGCACAGACTACTGCTCATTTAAAAGCCACACAGGTAAGCATTACTGCTCCCCAGATCACTATAGTGATCACTATACTATACTATATAGTAATCACTGATTATAGTTTCAGACACTGTAGTCACACACATTGTCTGGAGCCTTCTGTTTCAGGGGAAAAACTGAGGAATATTGTGGCCATTATGGAAGCAAATATGGCCCACTTCCATGCCCTAAAACTTGGCAGTAACTTCGTAACTGTTTTAAGCTGGATAACCTGGTCTTTCATAAACCACATCACTGATATCACCAACATATGGCTGGGCAAAAGCAGTGAAGACTTGCAGGAGAACGGTGCTTTTCAGGCCTTTTATCTCTGGTAGTTCAGCTACAGTGTTTTGGAGTAAAGGCAGCTGAACTAACATCTCAGTAGATATCACACCCTGGCAGCTGCTGATCACAAAGTGCTGCTCCTGGGGCTCAGGGCTCCTACTTTTAGTTTCTTCTATTAGTTTGTCTGCTGCCACACTGGAAACAAAGGGATGAAGTAAGAACTATATATATATAGATTTTTTGTTGCATGGGTAGACAGCATCTCATTCAAGGGGGGCCTTGATGCACAGGCAGATTTATATAGAAAAACTACTCTTCCAATCTTAAACCTCCTTTAAAGGAAGTTTTCCCTTCCCTTGCCACAAGCCTGAGTAAAGGAAAGGGTCCCTACAAAAGACCCCTTAAAACTGTTTCTGAGGGAATGCATTTGGGACAAGTGCATTTGTGAAATGTGCTGACCAGTGAAATGCTGTCTCATACAGAAACCTATGAAAGGAGAAAGGCTAAATCCTGGTGACAAATCCATTGCACTCTATATGACAGACACAATAGCCTGCAAATACAAATTAAGAAGCCATTTAGAGCTTTATGGAGAAGCGGGGACTGGGAAAACAGCCAAAATGCAACAGGGGCAAGGAAAAACCTCAAACTCTGGGCAGTGAGCGAGGCAGGATGGACAACACAGGCACAGAGCAAAGGAACTACAGTTAGGCCTTTCTGCAGCTGAGAGGCAGTTCTTAGCTCTGTGCATTTGCTGGGAGCAGATAAAAGGCCTTCAGGAGGGACAGAAACATCCCTTACAAGCCTTTTCCCTTGCCTCTTTTCAAAAGACAATGTAACCAGAGGCTGTAGCCTCCATGCAGATCAAGAGCAAGGATGATGTGAACACCCAGAGCACCCTCCTCTCATCCCACCCATATGTGCCTCTTCCAGGAGACTCCAGGTTTGACCACTGCAGTGGTGGTCCAAGGCAAAACCAAGTTCAGAGGATTCCATTGCAGATCCAGTTAGCACGTTGCCCCATGAAGCTGAAGAAACGAGTCCTCCACAGGAGTAGATGGGGATGTTCACAGTTTCACTGAGTCTACCAAAATGACAAGGGTATCTGACTGCCTTGGGTGGATTTTTGTCTATGTGGTAAAAGAGGAGCTATTTCTTTCTCCATACCTCAGCACCAATACGCAGGCTGCCACCAAGGAATAAGCCAGGAGAGTCCCAATAGACATGAGATCCACCAGATCTTTCAAGTCGAAGAGAAAGGCCATAACAGCTGTGGAAGGAGGAGAAGGTGTAAGAGGGAACAACAACATCAGTAACACTGAGGAGCAGCCACATTTCAGCAGTGTAAGAGGCAAGGCCGACAAAATGTGAATTTCTCAGGATTCAGCAAGGAATTCGAGCCACTCCATAAGGCATGACTCAAGCATGCTTGAACCCCAAAGGCTTTGCAAGGCTCTGAGCCTCACAGGCTGCCACACCACAGCCTCACCAACCGAAACCAAAAGCAGCATTTACTGCAGAAGCAGCATTTATTATTGCCCTTCTGAAACGGGTGTGCTGAAGCAAGGCGTGCTGTAACACTCCCACTGCAGAAGGCAGACTGGGGCTCTTGCTAAGGGTTTTATTTTGTCTGGTTCTTTATTACCCTGACTTGATTCAAGGCTCCCTGAAGACAAGAGTGTTGGAGAAGTAGCTGTGCCCAAGTGAGCAGGGCCCAGGCTGCCCCTGCAGGAGCTTGACACGTTTCACAAGGGCTTAGAGCCCAACAGGACGATCTGGCAACCACTCCTCAAACACAGCACGTCCTAAGACCAGTGGCTTATCCCGGATTTAAAGCAGTGGTACAGGGAAAGCTGCAATACTGGCCTGCTTGTGAATTATTTGGAGGAAAGGGATGGCTGTGAGACAACGTAAGCTGATCTTTATCTGGAAGACTTAATTCCCATGTTCCTGTGGAGCGCAGGATGGAAGGAGAGGACAGGAATACCACCAGCTGTGACTAACTGATTAACAAATGCCTATGCCACAGGGCCCATCTGCCTGTCTCTAGCTGTCCTGGCATCCTCTGCTGAGCAGCTTACCTACAGGCTGTGCGCGATATCCCCAGCAGCCCCACGGAGCCGGGGGCACAGCGGGCTGCCCACCGCAGGGGGTTCATTATTTTTAAAGGCAGCAGAGTGCACAGGGAGTGGATGAAGGCGACTCTTGGTGGGAGAGAGGATGTCAGCAGAGGGCTCCAACGAGGGGGCATGGGCACACAGAGATCTACCCAGCTCGCCCGGGCCCTGCACTGTCGGGCAGCCAAAACATTTCCTGTGAAGTCGTGTTGTGAAGCACAGCAGTTAAGTACGCAGGTTAGAGCACAGCAGCTTGCCTGCTCCTATGACAAGTTTATGCTTTCTTTCTACTCATTCCTGCAAATCTTTTGGATCTTACCTGCAATAGTCCCTGATGTCACCGTTGCAATTACTGGAGTTTTTCTTTTCTCATTGATTCTAGCCAAAAATTTGAAGAGCAGCCCATCTTCTGCCATGGCATAAATTATTCGAGGCATTGGAAACATGGAGCCAAGGAGACTAAGGACACAGAGGGAGAAATAATCCACTTATATTAGCCCATGCTGAGCCCAGGCTCACAAAAGGAAGCATCTTTATGGCAGTACAAACACAGAACAGGTGGCAGTGGCTTTCATTCCCTTCAGCTTCTCCTTCAACCACCCCCTCCAAACACCCATGTTGCTGATAGCTGACAACTGAGCTGCAAACTTAAATCTAAATCTAGCCATGGGGTACAGAAATGGACAGATTTTATGGCAAGATAAATATAACCACTCCAAGCCACTATCACCTGCTAATTAACCATATTTACGTTGTTCTAAAGCAACAGGTCTCAAAAGTACAAGAGAGCATGATGTATTCTGCCTCCAGCCTGCCTTGCTTCCCATCCAGATGGCTGTCACACTGTCAACATGCAGAGAGACAGCTCTGGGTATGGCAATCCCTGTATGCTGCAGAAGATGCACCCTGGAGTACCTCCACAGCTCTGCTTGCCACCCAGCAGGCCAGGATGTCTGCCAGGCAGACTGTGCTTGCACTCCATAGCTGCCTCCATGACTTAGTGACTGAACCAGGCTTATATTCAAGAGATGCACCCGCTTGGCTTGCTTCTAGGATGGGAGTTTCTGAAGCGATACTGGCCAAGCACATCTCTGTCATCTATCATAGGATGAAACCCTTCTGAAGTCAACAGATCAGAATCTCATCCCTGAATTCAATTCCTCTGCTAATAGGGTAATGCAGAACTGGAGGAATGAGTGAAAGCGGGGAAGGTGGACAAGAACTGAGTTCTAACACATGTCATTTTAAAAAGGAGCTGGAGAAACACATTTGTCTTGATAAATATAGAAGAGGAGCAGTGCCTTACCTTGTCGAAAGTGCACACAATGAACCAACAGCCACAGCATAATTGGCTCCATCCCAACCTACGTATTTAAAGGCATTGGGTAAAGGGCTGTTGGTATCCAGCTGATAATAAGGCATCATGAGCGTGAGAGCAGCTGACACACCAAAGTAAGCAACAAAACAGATGAGCAGAGATGCCACGATGCCAATAGGAATGGCCTTCTGAGGGTTTTTTACCTCTTCACCTAAAAAAAGAAACTGAAGTATCAGGTAAATGACAACAAAGAACTTCATCCCATTCTAACACATTCTGGATGGGGCTTTCAAAGGCTCTGCAAGCAGGAGGCTGCACTTCACCTCTGTAGAGTTGCCTACTGATCATGGCCTTAAGAAACCACTTCACATTCATCACCCTGGCTGCTTGCCCCTACTTCTATTGCTCTTGTCACTTCTTCTGACATGGAGATCTTATAAACTAAAAGCAGTCCTTATTCTAAGAAGGTTATTTTTATTTCCAGTTACTCCTGCTACCCCACTGACACTGTGGTCCCCAAAACAGTCCAGTAGTCACAACTGACGGAACAACAAATTATCATGCAGTTGGGAAGCAAACACTGGAGGGAGAACTTAAGTCGGCATTTCCACCAAAACTGTGAAATTGCAAAATCAGCAACACAGCTCCCTAGTTCTAGGGAAAATGAGAGTTTGCACAGCATCTTACAGTCATATGGATCTTTGAAAATCCTTCTTTCTCCCTTTTTTATGGGCAACCAACCTGAGAAGAATGTGTAATAAAAATTCAGGCTCTGTTTAGTTAAGAAATAGTTTTGAGCATTCCCCTCCAGAGCCACTCATGGAATGCTTGATGTAGGAAGGGACTCCTGGAGAACCTCTAGTTCAACCTCCCTATTCAAGCAGGGTCACCTAGAGCACGTTGCATCGAATTGCAACTAGGCGGTTTCTCTGGGCAACCTCTTCCAGTGCTCAGTCAAGAGCTTCTGGTCTTTGCCATTTCATAAGTAGGGAGGAACTGGACACTACATTGACCCCATAACCAGACCCCATAAATCTAGAGGAATATGCTTCTCTTCCAGGGAGAAGCTCTTGGGTTAGCTGGAGTAATGGAGCCACAGTTTTTCAGACTTCTTACAACAAGAAGCAGTCCTGGTTTATCTATCTTGGTGATGATCTTCTCCTTCTGGTCCAGCTTTGAAATAACTTAGTTCTTAGTAAGCAGGAAAGTGAGGAGATTCCTTTCCTTCTCTGGGAGACTGAGATTCTTACAAGCCAGTAGAAATCAGTCACTGCTGAAGGCTGCTCTCTCAAAAGGAGATCTCTGAACCCTGGGAGATTCCTATTTCAAGCAACTGCTTTAACTTGCAAACTCCTGCTCAAAGAGTTCCTCTTCTGATTCTTTAAATATGCCAAGTCAGGGAGAACTTATTCAGCCGAAGACACTTAAACATCCTACTCCAGAATAAGGTGTTGATTAAAGGATCAATCTGGAGTTAGAGGTTGAAAGTCTGTCAGTCACTTGAGGCATCTGAATATGTTTGTTTGTTTGTTTGTTTTCTCTCCAGGTGCCTTCCTGTGGAGTCTGATTGGGTTAGTGCCATCAGCAAAGACCCATGGAATTGGGTCCTGCAGGCAAAGTAGGACAGAGAGCTGCTTTTGTGGGTTACAAGGTCTAGCTGTCTGCCACAGCAGCTGTAAGTCAAAGCTAGCTAGCAGACAGGCACCAAGGGACTTGTGACATATTTAGCACTGCGAGAATAAGGAGACAGCTGAGTCAAAAATGTATTTGAGGCTGAGCTTTAGGGGGCTAATGAACGCTGTGTCCTGAATTACCCACTGCCCAGTGCCACCCCGTGTAACACTACTGAAAACCAGTCATTTACCAGCAAAAGCAGAACAGGAATGCAGACGTTCTTCCTCTTACCTGTGGTGGCAATGCAGTCAAATCCCACGAAAGCATAAAAACACGTGGCTGCCCCTGAGAGGACTCCATTCAATCCATAGGGCATAAAGCCTCCAACACCATAAAGCTTTTCTCCCTGTGTTTGACTACAAGGCATGGCACTTGGTTAGAAGATACTGCTCAGTTGGGAACAAGACACACATTCACACAGCTCACAGCAAAATCCAGGCTGGAATTCAGAGGAATATTTTCTCTTTTTCTCACAGCCAGCAGACAATCATGAGGCAAAATGTTAAGCCCTACCCATTACTGCAGTTTGCAACAGCCTGGGAAGTGCATTTTAAAAAATATGGTCATGGTTTATGCCTATAGCTCATATCTATTAGGATGAAA
>JAVCKT010025237.1:0-22761 GCA_032273925.1 Rhynchotus rufescens | reverse complement strand
CACAAACCATATCAAATTGCTTATTCCTGATATTTTAACGTGCTGATAGACTCTGGTAGCAACTTAGAATCTATCTACGAATCAAGTCTTACTAGCACCAAGAGGTGTTTTTAGTAGGCTCTGCTGGGTACTAGAGGCTCACAAAAGCAGGAATGAAAAGGGAAGAAGCATCTTCAAAAAGATAAACTAGGAAGAGCAAACAAAGCTTTTGCAATATTGCACATATTTATATTGCAATATTGCACATTTTTATATGATTCCTTTCTCTTGGCTTTTTTTTTTCCCTTGTTACAGTATTTGCACCTGTCCTTTTCTTTCTGCTCTTTCTCTGCTTGCTGTCACCTTGGTTTTACTCTGATTATTTCTCTCTGACCCTTGCAGCTCTCCCAAACAGACTGTAAATCAAAAGAAGTCCATGCTGAATTCTTCAGGTCTTTAAATCTCCTAGATGCTAACTGTAGGTTTGAAATTGCAAATTCATTGGGATAGTCCAACCTTGAGTGCAGTCTTGCTCTGACTACTTTCAGCACAAGAAATTTGTTGTTAAGAACAGAAATACACTCCTAAAGATATTCTGGGTGTGCTGTTGACACCAGTGGCTCCTTGGTCTAAGGAGATTATGTATCCCAAGCATCAATGGAAAGCTTGATGCTGAAAGAAAGGCTTGATGCCGGAGTTAAGCAGCTACCAGAAGCAGTCTCGTGAGACATGCCTTGAAAGGGTTGTACATTGCTGCCTGACCATGTGCTGTGGTGAGGTCATCAATGGAAAAGAAATACTCTTCTCCCTCTCACCATCTCAAATAAAGAGCAATGAATAAACTAATCTCAAACAAAACCTGCATTTCTAATGAAGGAAAGAAAGTAGAATAAAAAAATTCGTCAATAAAATGAAATCAAAAATCAAACAATTCCCTTTGTTTTCTGTTCTGTGGGTGCAGGTGTCCTTCTTAGAAGATAATCCCCAATTGTTCTCTTCTTTGACAGGCTGATATGTGTGAGGATTTAGACTGTAGAGAATGAAAATGTCACACACACCTTTTGGCTTTTTCTATATAGCTGAGTTTAATGTGATTTGATGGCTCACAAAGCTGGTTTAGAATTATCGTAGTCATGTTCAATACCTGACCTTCCCAGGACTTAACCAGTGGCCAAAAAGCACAAAGTATTCTGTATGCTCTCTCTACTGCTGTCATCCATCACCTTGACATTTGTGGAAAAAGTATATATGAAAACATTTAAGAAAGCATTCTTTTGCATGTGATTTTGATAACTACCAACATGCAATTAAAGCAAAGGAATTAGGATACTCATATACTTTCATATAAGGAAATCATTCTTCCTAGGACCAAAAAACAAAATGAATATTGTTCTTCTCAGTTCTATTTTACTACACTTAAAAAATGCCTCATACATTTAGCTAGTAAAAAAATATATCCTTAAGTCTAATCAACAATTGCTTTGTGTTTGAGTGCAAGCGTAATTTCACAGATTTTGAGTCATGCCTCTGGCACAAATCAGAGCTCCGGTCCTACAAACATATGCCCATGCCTCACTTTACATAACTTCACATATGCCTAAATTTATGCAACCAATCTACTGGGTTTCTGAGAGAAATTCAATGCATTCATCAGTATTTGGGAGACCAAGGATTAGCAAGAATCTGTCCAAGAATTATTTCTAAAGCAAATGTAAGGCATGTAAAAAGTAGGATAGCCTTTTTAGAAAAAAAAAATGCCTTAACTTTTGGGCAAAAGGTAGGCTCAGAGAATGTTATCTCAGAATGCGCTGTTGACAAAGATCATCCAACAACATTAGGTGGAGGAGTCTGCAGGGATGAAGTGCTGTGATTACAAAAAGAAGAGCAGGGGGAAAAAAGAAGATGGGACAAATCAAATGTGTTATGTCTGGCAAATTGTTTGGAAGCAAGCCATCTTTTTCTTTCTGTCACCGCTGGAATAAATGCAAGATGATTTCATCTGTAATGGTGTTTTCAAGCCTGCAAAAAAACATTTCCCTACACAGTTGCCAAAATTATTACTTATGGAGGAAATTGAGGAAAAAGCAATAACACAATTACAACTCTGCACTGACAAATAACAACTATGTAATTGCCATCACTGAATTTGAGTAGAGCACAAGCTTCTAAACAAAGAGGATCAGCTTTGACACCGGTGAATGCTGCCCACACAAGCTATTCCTCAGTCCTCTCCCTAGGGCCATAACCGAATGATTTATTTGTGCACAACTTGTTTGCACAACAGGAGATACTGAGCTATGAAAAAAAAATGAGTATAATCATTTGAGTCTTTGCATTATGGACATCTCCTTTAAGGTGCCTTAGACATAGTCAACTTAGAGTGAGATGATTTTCCATGCCACAGAGAACTTCTGCAGAAAGTTCTGAGGAATTGGGTGCTTTTTTCCTATATTTGCTTTCAATTTTTTTTTTCTAATTGGGACAACAAATTTTATTTTGCCAAGATCATGTTCTTGTACTGACACAAATTTCATGTATTTCCCCAGATTTTTTTATTTCCCCTTAGATAATCATTATCCAAAAGCTTTTAGCATCCAAAGATTATTTGTATTAAGCAATTCTATCTCTCTGTCATATCCTAAAGGACAGCTATTCACAAAGCAAAAGTCATAATTTCTGAATATTCTTTAAGAACTAATGCATATAATTCCTGAAAAAGAAAAAAAAAAAAAAAGCGGAAAAAAAAAAGCCTTTTCCAGCATTGCATTTTTGTGGTCATTGTTTTCAGGAACTTCTACAAAATAAGGAAATAAGAATAAAAATAAGACAAAAAAAAGTTCTCTCAGTGATTATGGGAGAAAGCTATAAAACATTTCTGAGAACTAGTTCACATCTAATCACTTTCAGTCATTACAGGTCTTAGAACCTGCTCAGAATCTCTCCTTTGTTTTATATCGAAGCTGAGAAGCGACTCTGAAAATTCCTCAGAAAACAAGGTTAACTGAAATGCTTGCAGTTTCCTTAGAGAAAAATAAAAGTTCTTGATGTCTATGGAGTAACACTAATATGAATACTTAGTTATGAAACAGATCATTCTGTTAGAGGCATTTGTCTTTAAAAGACTTAGGTCTCATTCTTTTTGACATTACTCACTTTCCCCTCCATATTCTCTAAGTGCATGCAATGTTTCACACTGAACAATGAAAATTGTTACTGCACAGCACATTAAGTTCCTTATTTTTTATTATGTGGTAATGCTTCCCTTTCAGCTAAAAAACATTACCCACTGTTCCCTCACATGGACAGATCAGGTGCAACAGGGAAGAAAATACTGACTCTCACTGCAAAAATACTTCAAAATACTGTCTTTGACAAACATACAAATAAGTCAAATTAATTGTTATGAATGAGAAAGTAGTAGCTACAGTCTCAATGCTGCAAATATTTACTAACAGGAGAAGTTTTACTTCATAGAACTCACTCGTGAGCATGCAATACAAAATACAATACAAATGGTTGCAAAATTGGGTTCAAAATTTGGAAAGTCTGTATTAAATAGCTACCTTTACTCATATTCTGCCCACATTATGCATAGGGTAAGAACAGGGAAATATATAGGTAGTTTTCAAAAATACTGAGGAAAACCTCATGATAAAGCCATAAAAAAGAATCAGCTTTACTATTGAGTGTACTGTGAGTTGTATGGCTAAGCAAAAAAAATGCAAAGCTGACAGTTAAATGTATTTCCTGGAAATTGAATTAACTACTAAATTCCTGCTAATACATTTCCTGGAAATTAAATTAAATGCTAAGTGGTGCTAAATTAGCTCAGTTATTAGATTTTAATATGTCAGTCAGAATCAGTCCCCAAAAGATATCATACTTAGGGCTATCACTTCTTGACTGATTGTGTATTCAGGAATATAGTCAAAATTTGGTCTTACCAAACATCTGTGGTATGTTTGGCATCTCCAAAATACCTAGAGGTATCTGCATGGCTTGGATATGACAATCCTTGTCAATCACCAGTATTAAAATTGTGGCACTCTAATCACCTTCCTGAATCCGAGACTTTTTTCTAACCTACTGATCTGTGTTGAAATGATTGCTTGTGGAAACTGCTGAGCATTAGCTTCCATAACTTATTTCAAGTATCGTGTGAAGACTAGCATTAAATGTAAAAGATGAATACTAGAAATTCTGACTTAATCGTAACCTGCCTGCAGAATAGAAACAAAACAGGATTTGTACAGGTGGTTCAGACATACAATTGTTTATACTGGCATTTTTTCCATATATTTACATGGAGCAATGAAAATACAATTCGACTTGCTGCAATGTTCAATTTTGATTAAAGAAATGATGATTGTTATGAAATAGGAGTACCTTGAAATTATAGTGACCCCTTCAATAGAGTGTGACTCTTCAGATAAAGACAGTTTTCTTTTGCATCTCTATATTTCTCTCTAAATCTGAGTATTTTATTACTGGCCTACAAAAAAAAAAAAACTCCTTGGAGTAAAGCAATGTCCATAATTACTTAGGGAAGGTTTGCAACCACAGAACTTTTTCAAAGACTCTTTTTTTTTCAATAGTAGAACTGACTAGAAAATGAAAATTCCATTTCACAACAAATTTTGAGCTTTTGACATTTGTTTTCTTTTCTGACTCTAATAAAAATCAGTTCTACAAACACTCTCAGAAAAATTGAGTTATTCACACTTCCATCTTAACTTAGTATTTGAAGCTCCTCTGTTTCTTTTTCTCTAGCCCTTTAACTTGAAAAAAAATCTCACAGCAACTTAAGATAAAATCTCCCCTAAAGTAACCACGAATTTGCACAATACCATATTATTGTTCTTCCCCAACAGCCTGCACCAAGAAAAATTTCAGTTGAACTGAATTTTTGGATGCGGTATTTCATTCTGATAAAATGATTAGTATTAAATATTGAACTTCTGATGTGGAGCAGTAATTGTCTTGAATAACCTCACAGTGTTTTATGAGACAAATCACAGGCAAATTTAACTGAAGATTCTCCATTTTTGAGTGCTTTTTCTTTCCATAGAATTTTATCCCAGGTACTGGGGCCAATACTGCTAATGTTACCATTAATGACTTGAAGAGGGGATGGGACAGGATGAACTCTTAGCAAGTTTGCTGACAATACAGTACTGGGAGGAGTGGCAAATACAGCAGAACTTCCAGTCAGAAGAGCACTGAAATGGACAAGCTGGAACTTCATGAAGTTCAAAAGCAAAATCTTGAAGCAGCTTTCATGAAAAAGACCTGAGTGCCCAGGTGGACAAGTTGACCTTAGCAAGCTGCCCATGTCACAAAGAAGGCTGACAGCATCCTGGGTTGTTTAGGGCAAGCGTTGTCCTCAGTTCAAGGGAGGTGATCCTTTCCTTCTGCTCAGTCTTGGCGAGGTCACACTGGGAAGGCTGATTCAAATTCCAGACTCCCCAGTACAAGAAAGACATGGACATACTGGAGTGAGTCGCACAAAGAGCCAGGAAGATGATAAAGAGACTGGAGCATTTCACGTATGAGGAGAGGGAGAGTCATTTTTGCAAATTCAGTCTATGAAAGTCACCTCCCCATGAATCAAGAGAATGCTGTCCCTCAGTGATAGGTTTAGTTTTTCTCAGTTAGCTGACCAGTTGCTTCTAGCTCTGCAATATCAGCAAATGGAGAAATATTCAGAAACTAGGCAAGGCACAGGAAGCTAGATCCTTTTGCTTATCTCAGTTGTGGGCAATCAGTTTACCCAGAACCAGTCATTTTAAGTCAATGTACCGGCTTTTCAAAGTGCATGCAATCTTGGAATTGTTTCCTCAGAGGATGCTGTATCTAGCAATCAAATTGGAATGAAGCTGGTTCACCTGTGGGCCATTATAACAGTGGCAGCTCAGTAGGGCAAGAAGCACACATCCAATTTAATCTGCAACTAACAGACTAAATCTGTTTGGCATGGAAGAGAAGCAAAGAAAGAAGAAAAAAAAATCCAAGAGATAAGATTTAAAGACAGATAGTCTCATAGAGAAAACTTTTTCCCGCTTTCTCTATGAACAGGACCATTTTTTTTTGTCTGTTTTTTGTTTTGTTTTGTTTTTGTCTCCTTCAGTGGTTTTGAGTCTTTGTCCCAGTGTGCTTCCTAAAACGATTTCCCATGTAACAGGAATGGCCAAAGAGCATGAACAGTCCTTCTTTATTTGCAGAAAGCCAGGTGCATGCAGGTTCCCTCTGGGCTACCTGCAGGGATAAGGCAGTGGCCTGTGCAATAAGCAGACATCCACTGAAACACTTTAGACTCTCATGATCCTCCTAGGGGGAAGAAAAGCTTTAGGTATCTGCAGCTTGGAAGAAGAGCAGAAAGGCAGATAGATTCAAGCCTCAGTAGGTCTCTGTTAAAAACAGGAAGGGAGATGCTCTGAGAAGTGCAGAGGGGAAAATATGGAAAAGAAGACAAAGCAGTAAGAAAACTGCTATGCATTTATTTCTGACCCCCTATTGCAATCATATAACTAGTAATGGTGAAATATTGCTATTGAATTGAAATATTGCTATTCTTCACTGCCTGATGCAGAAATCTAGGCTCACATATAGCAAATCTATGAGTAGCACACCTCTTCCAGACCCTCTTCCTTTTCAGATGTTATTCCCTCTGATTCCTCTAGTAGAAATTCCCCAATTACCATTTTTCAGTTGATTCTGGGTTACAGGATTATTTGTAGTGTAACACAAACCAGGTATAAAGCATTTCACCCTTCAAGGGTGGATCAGTTAAGAGAGTCTGTTCTAACTCGCATTAAAGGTGAGAAGAGGAACATAACCTAGAGTATGTGATCTTCTACTACGTTTTTTTTTCAGCTTTTTGCAAAGGAAATTACCCCTCTGTACTCTCTTATTCATCCTCGAGGGCAGGATTTCTTTTTATATTTTATTTCATGCTCCATGACTGTCCTTGAACAGAGGCATGGCAAAATGAAACATTATATGCATTACTGAAATCTTGATTTACTGACATTTCCTGCAAAGACTGAACATAGCTACCATGCAAGATCCAAAGGGAGCTTCATACTGAACGAACCAACTCTAACAGGAGGAGGAATCAAGAAACATGCTTGGAGTTAAATCATTCTCTCAGAAACTAACATATGCTCGCCTATAAGAAAGACATGGTTACAGGTGACATTTCTATTTAAGTGAGTCCTAATTGTTTCTATGCAGTTTGGACTACAGCTTTCAAAGTCTTTATTTCCTTTATGCTTCTTTTCACTGAAGAGGACAAAACTAAATGTCCTGTTATGCATCTCCATGCTATTTCCATTTAAGAAAAACAGATCACTCCAGAATGACATAAGACTTTTCCATTTCCATTCTCTGTTTTCTAATGAACTGAATATGTTTTCTCTGAAATTCTGTATGACGTTTTAGGAGGTGTTAAGGCTTCTCAAAAGCATAGCATCTCAAATGCTTTAATCTATTCCATCTATTCTATTCAGCTGTTCCATGGTCTCATCTTCACAATCAGCTACTTCTGCCATTTTACCATGCCTTGCTTTATAATTCACTGACTTTATCTGATTTTTGGGGTATTTTGAAAAGACTTCCAATATTTTTCATACTGAATAAAAACTCTCTTTACTATAATCCTTTTGTGTTCCTCTTTTTCACTCTTAATACTACATTTTCTTTAAGAATTATTTGGGACATGTTAAGGGAAATATATTTAATTACTGGGTTTTTTTTTTTTAAGATTCAGTTGTGTATCTGCAAATCATATCCCAGAAGTCTTGCTGGATAAGTTGCTGGTATCCTCCTGTGGTAACATGCTTGCATTATGCCTCCTTGCGCTTCTGCAATCTTGTGTAGAATTACTAATAATACAGGAGTGAATCCCTTAAGTTTTGATAGTAAAGGAGTCTCCTGTAAATCAAACTAAATATCTACTCAATTATGTTACTGAAAAACAATCAACAGTTTAAAAAAAATTAGAAGTTTTATGATAATATTTCAGAAAATATAAACCTTCTTTTAGACATAGATACAAATTACTCATCCTTCAAAATCCAATGCTAATATTAATACTGGTATCACACCACTGAGATGAACTTCCCACTCATGAAGTGTTATCACCGCAGACATCTGGCAAATTGGTTGTTAACTTCTAACACAAATTATATGCCTTTTATTATTACAGTATCCTGTTTCAACAAAAAAGTTCCCATCTTACAGTGATGAACCATTCTAATGATCTTATGCAGGAATACAGCTAATGAAAAATAATGACAAGGGACTTCTGGATTCAGTGTTTTACTCTCCATTCCATCAGTACTGATTATAGCACCACAGAATTAGGTGTTATGAAAATGATGTGCAGGTACATTTCAGTCTCTTCAGGGCTTCCTATCATAAGCAGGAAAAAATGCACTAGTATCAGAGGAACATCCTGCAATGCTTGGGACATGCAGCAAATAGGAGCATTAAAATAATTTATTCTTCCTATTATTTTTGGCATATGCATTACCCAAAGCATTCATCTTTCCCAGTTACTGTTCTCTCTTGATTTGAACACCTTAATGAGAAAATGAGAGCCTTTAGTTAGCCTAAATTCAAAACTAAACTAATACTACTTCTAGGCTGAGAGAAGATGTATAAAAAATACCAAAAGCACTTCAGAAACCTTTTATTATCACTGTCACTCTATTATATTTCTTTCTTCAGCATCAGCATGTGGCAATTATTAAAAAATATAGGGGAATGTAGTAAGGCAAAAATTTTCATGTTTGATCAGCTCATTGGTCTATTTGTTTCACTATCCTATCTTTATTAGTAGTTAATGATGGATGTTCCCAAGGAAAATATATTGCCTCTATGATCCTGTACGCTGTTTTTCTTCCCCGTATTTTTTCATATCAGGAGGTGAAATAAATATTGAAATGTGAATGTTTATGGCCCTTTTCTATTCTACCATATTAGAAAATAATTTTACATTGATAGGGATTGGATGTCAACAACTGAGAAAAGATGCTTTTGGGGCATTCGAGTGTACCAGATTTTGTCCATGTTCCCAGGCCACCTCCCATCTTTTGTGGTACTTGTTTTTTTTAATGAAAAGAAAATAAAGAAACTGAGACATACAAGCCAAAAATTTTTGGATGTCTTCCCTCAAGTACCTGTTATAACTTCTGTCTTGTCATCTCCAGAGTTTCATTTTTATGGCCTAGACATCCAGAGTTCCTGCACAGCAAGTGCACAGCTTTAAGAGTAGGATTAAAAAAACATCTCTCCACTGACTGATCTGTAGGCTGGTATTTAAGAGACTAACCTGGCTGGCAGGCAGCAGTTGTATGTTTGACTCAGTTCAAGCTGAGCTGAATTGCTGATCTTCTTCCTAGGGGTGGTTTCTGCAGCTTTCAAGGCACCAGGATAACCACTGTTTCTTCTAAAGGAGAGATTAATTTTGTGGAAGCCAGGTCATGCCTGTGGTTTAGTCATTTAGTAACACTCCTATTCCATCAAACCACCCAGGCTAAATAGGTGGAGCAATGCTAATTTCTAGATTTCAAATAGGCTTCAGCCTAGATCTAAGCTTGCATGCTCCAAGCTTGAGCAATCCTGCCCATGCTGAGGTCAGAAAAGCAGAACAAGGTCATCTGAAAACATCATCTGAGGCAGTAAACCTAAAAAAGTGTTCTGAAACACTCATGATCAACAGTACAATATTTGACTGTAAAACATTGATGGTAAAAAATTAATCAAAACCAAAAACATTTTAGGCCTTAGCAAAACTTGAGAAGGTATGAGGATTCCTTAAAGATTTAAATGTTGAAAAATAGCTTATGGTCTTTCTTAAACTCTTGCAGGGCTGTACTTTATCTTATTATATAACCTCACAACTTCATGTCATAGCTGCCACATATGTAATGGAAGCACATGGAAGGGTACCTGGACATGGTTTAATCCAGCAGTAACAACTGATGGGAAGAGACTGGAAGAAGCTTCGTGGCAGTTTGTCTAACACATGCAGGGTTGATTATCTTAACTTTTCTTAATATCTTATGTGTCAAGAGATTTGAAAGGCCTGCTCCATTTTCAATAAAGACATTGATAATACCAAAGAAAGAGATTCTCAAATTCATCAGTTTGTTTATTAAAGTGCTCTGATTTGGATATGCAGGGAAAAAGCATTCTGGTTGATTTCTGTTCCACCTGTATCTTGTTTTTCCAGCAGGGGGGCTGTTAATCAGTCCTTTTATTTATTTCAACCAATTTAACCGATTCCAAAATCCAGTTCAGTGATCTGCTCCATCCTGCATCACAGCCACAAATTTTCAAGACAGAGACATTTGATGCTTTCCATTTCCACATGATGGTAGCTGACTTTAATGAGCTATTTTGAACATTTTGAAGCTAGTAGAGTCCATGGGGTTTTTGTTTTCAATATTCTTCAGAGCACTCAATCCTGGGGACTTACAACTTAATTTATCAATCTGTTCCAACATTGTCCACTAGAAAACCTGCACAGCTCTGAACACTGAGAGAAGGGGGAAGGAAAAAAGTATCTCACATGATAAAGTCCAGCACTTTCCTGAATGGGCTTGTAAACACAATAAAACCTGAAACAAAGTGTTTCTGGAAAGTATGCAATTTGTCCATGCTCTGGGAAGTGGTCTAAGAGCTGTGCGAGTGGCGCCTGTGCAGAATTAAGTAGTGTAAAAACCTCACAGCTGCCTGGGGAGCGAGGGGTAAAAGAAATGTGCCAGGAGAGACCTGAAGCAGGCAGGCAAAAGCCTCACTCACGTGCTAAGGACTGCACTGAAGAAGAGGGAAAGTGGCAGCGGAAGAAAGTCAGAAGGAGCAGCTGTGCACAAGGCTGGGACCGAAGGGCAGTGAGTGCTCCCCAGGGAATCTCCTGCTGGGCGGCCCTGCGGCACCACAGCTTGTGCATCGCAAACGGAGGAGGTCACAAGAAATTGCTGTGACAGGAAATGAGCAGGAGGAAAGAGAAAAATGTAGCGAAGAGTAAAAAGAAATCACAATGAACGCTCCCTGTAACACTCTACATGAAATGCTGATTTACAGCGGGGTGTAGGGAACTTTTTTGTTATTATTATTGTGGGTGATCAGCTTGTAAACACATTCTTTGGTATTTACGGTACCAAATGTAATTTTATTTAACAGATGGCCTATAAGCAAACATACTTCTACGTGTTTTCTTTGTGGCAAGATAAGCATAGATTACTGATTTTCATGTTGGCACTGAATAAATAGTCATCTATGTTAAACTCCTTTTTAATAACTTTAAGTGTCATATTATTCTATCAGCAACATCAAAAACTCTGTGTTGCAAAATATTAAGCCAATTATTTTTTTCTTTAGTTTGTCACATTAATTGACAGAATTCTCTTTTGAATAATGCAACCATTAAAGTTTAGTTGAGATTGTGATCTAAGGTGCAGAGCCATATTAGCATAAAGGCAGTTTTCTATGCTTGCTGTGACAGAACATAGGACCAACAAAATGAAAGCATTCACTAAATGCCATCCATTATTCTTTTAATACCATCCCCCTATTCTGCTGACTAGCAAATCCACTAACATCAGATCTTAAATCAAACGTAAGCTGAAGCAAATACCCTGAAGTCTAACCCACAGCAGCTATATAAAATAAATTCTATTAACTTATATCATGTTTCTCTGAGGATAAATATCACCATCCTATGAATCTTTTACTAAATAGACATTTCAAAATTACTAGGAAGGAATCAACATTCTGAATCAGCGAGGACCACATTAGGAATTGTGATACAGTTCATTACTTGTGAGATGTTACACGGCATTAGCAACTTCCAAAGGCTTAATTTGACATGAAGCCATCAAACTGTGTAAAATAAATTAAAAGAAAACAAACTTCAAATACATTTACCTTCCAAACAGATCTGATTTTTCACACATATTTTATTCCTGAAACTTCAAAGGTGGACTGTGATGACAGATGGATATGTTAACACAACAAAAAGCAACATTGCATTAACCCTTATTTATTATTTGTCATTTAACTTGCAATTAAATGCGAAGAAATGAAATGCCAAAAAAATTCCAATATAGCACTTATTGCTACTGAAAAATGCCATCACTCTCAAATATTTGTTTCTATGACAAGCTTTATACTAAATCAGCGTAAGTGATGTGCTACAATTTATTTAGATAATTTTGTCTTAACTGCTGTCAATGAACTTCTGGTAGGAGTTCATTAACAATAACATCTTCATGTGAATATACTTTAGCTTTGAACTGCTTGGAAGCTGTGCTTGTATTCGAAGCATTTTGTCCATTCAAGACTTCATGTAAGGTTTCTTATTTAAAAGCCTTTAAAGTGTTAACTATCCTCTGAGTCTACAGAAAACCACCTTACAGGATGTTCTTCAGTTCAGAATATCACATCATTTTTTGATCACCTATTCAAAAAAAAAAAAAAAAAAAAGAAAAGAAAAAAGAGATCATCACAGGTGTTGTCTTCAGTATTCACTCAAAGACCAAAAAATAAACGTAGGTCATATAGGGAGAGAAATGCCAAAATCACACAGCTCTTTGTAGTCTGTCAAAGGAGAGAAAAAAGGGCAAGATAAGAAGCCTGAACCTGCCCAGACACCTCAGGCTGGACACCATTACCATATCTGTGTATCGAAGTGAGTAAATCATATTGCTGAACTACAACCAAAGGCCACAAAGATGAAAAGGAAGTTGTTGATGCTAGGGTTCAAAAAGAGATCACCGTTGAGCAGGATACCTGTCCAACTTGTTATCCCTAAAATCTTACCAATTTTTAAATGTCCTGTCTTTGTTCATGTAGCTGGTACTCCTTTCCTTTGCTTTAATACATACCTCTGTTTTGCAAAAACTTAAAGAAATTTGTTGAACATGTTGAACATGTTACCAGGACTCTCAGCCACTGCAAAGACTCTCTGCTTCCAGCAGTAAAATACATTTTTGATTCTCACAAGCCTGAAACCATAAACTCATACAGTCTGAGGCAACAGCTTCATTTATGTCTCAGTCTGAGCATTGTATGAAATAAGTACCGAGTAATAGCATATGACATCATTTTCAAATACAACTAATTTAGATCAAGTTGTGACAGATATGCTTTTCTATTGCTGAAGATTGGAAATCCCAAAAGTAGGCATGCCTGTTGAGTTTGCTTGATGACTAATACTGACCCAATCTGTTGTCGTAACACACAGAAGCTGTACAGGCAAGGGCAGTTTAGGGGGTCCGCAGAGCCAGGACAGGGCAGGGGGCTGCCAGCAGGACAGCTCAGGCAATCTGTTTCTGCAGAAATCTACTGCAAATCTGCCTTTGCTTCCAGATGGCCCAAGATTTTACCTCATGAGTTAAAGGGAACAGAATGAAAACAAAACAAAACAAAATAAAACAAACAAAAAAACATGTCCTGACAGGATCCTCCACTCCTTTCTGCACATTTGACTTGTTGTAGTCTGGAAATGAATTGAAGGGAACAATATTTTAAGAGAGAATGTCTGAGAACTACACGTCATTCTCAGGAGGAATTACTTGCACATGATTTCTAGCTTCTCGATGTCATTTGAAGGATAAAGGGCTTATGAAGATGGTCTTGCTATATTTATTAACTTTTCCTTTTCCTCCTCTCTGAGACAGTGCCGCTTTGGAATAAAGAGAACCCACTTTGGAAAGACTAGTTTTGTTGATTTTTCTCATTTTACTACGTCAAAAGTTATGTAATTTTGGCATATTATTTAATGGAAAAGGATCCAAGTTACTCTGTAAACATTACACTCAACAGTATCATGTTATTGCAAAAATCTAAAAGTTAATCTGTGAGCAAGAGTATACAAAAAGCAAAGTGAACTTTTTCTTTTAGTCAGAGAGTAAAGTTTTGATAGAACTTTAGCTAAAATCATGTTTAGGCACCATTCCTCCAGGCAGACATGCATTAATTCAAGAGAAGGTTCAGGGCAGATCAAGAAGAATGAGTAGTGGTCCAAAAATGCAAGTTCTAAGGAATGTCTGAAGGAATTTTTATTATATTTTCTACAAGAGAAAACTGAAAGAACACAGAATGACTTTCTTCAAATATGTGAGAAGCTGTGTCAAGTAAGGAGTAGTCTGCTCTTTATACCTGTGAGAAAAGCAGTAGAAGTAATTGGTGCAAGAGAGATTTAGATTAGTTTTTAGAAAGATTATCTATTCAAAAGTCATATTCACTAAGGAGTTTCTATTGATGGCAGTTTTCAAGAGCTAGTGATAGACAAGTATCTGTCCAGCAGGACATGGCAACTATAGCTGACTTTTTTTAGAAAAAGACAATTAGCAATGTCTTATGTTCTGTTCTGACTCTATTTCCTACAGTAACATATATCTTGAATAAATATTATTAATAAAAAAAGGCACAGAGTGAGTCCACATTTTAGCAAAATAATTTTAAGAAAGCATTTATACTTCAGTGAAATGCTAAGGTGTTAAATACACCTACATTTGACAAAAGTATCGCAAAACCAAATCAAGTGGCAAAATCAAAATCATGTAGTGAAGGTGCTGCAGTTGAAGGATGAGAAAAACAAAAATGAGTACCAACTTTGTTTATGACATATCAGCAGTATCTTAATTATAGCCCTATTTATTACTATCCTCGAATAAATTAGTAGTGGAGAACAGTGCCAGAGGCAATAGTAGGGATTTTTGTGGAGAAGCACAGTGCAACAGCAATTATGATTCTATGTTTACTATTTTGTGTTTTGCCTACAATATGACATTCAAAATACAGACACTTAAGAAGTATTTGGTTTTACACCAAAACAAGCATTTAGTCAGATGTTATAGTTACTTAGGATGATATAATTACCATGCTACCCACAAACAAAATGTTTCTAAGCTACATTGAACCAAGAATCAGGACATTTCATATAGTTCAACCATATATGTCTATTACATATATGTCTATTACATATATGGTTGAACTATAAAATCTCTCAAACCATTTACTGCATTTAATTTTAGCTTGCAAACTGGAATCAAGTTTGAAACCATCTGCTATCTTTGAGCATCACAAGAAAGTCTCTTCTATTGAAACACTGTGAGTTCCTTCCCAAAAAGATAGATTTAAAGTTTGAACAATTTTAAAAGCACCTGAAGATTTATACTTCACAGCTGAGGCTCATGAAATACTGACAGCCACTGCATAAAAAACAGAAGTAAGTCTGCACTAGATAATAGGGATGCCCATGTGTTGTGGAATTAATTTGAAAGTAAATAAAATTGATAACAAAAACCAAAATAAATAATATATAAATTCATATACTTTTCTAAAGATCCTACCATGGAGTTCTTCCTTTACATGTTTTATTGAAAATAAATCTGAAACTCTCAGGATTATCTCATATTATCATCCAATGTACTACTAATAGGATGCTAATGTACTCTTACCTTTCATTTCCATTACAGTCATTGAAAAGTGCATATAATTGGTCTAATAATTCACATTAAAATAATTAATGTCAAAAAGCATAAGTAAGTATTTTTATAGATATCTTTCATATTAATAATGATGATAAGTACATTGAAGCATTGGGCATATAATATACATTCTTTCTAACTTAATACTTGATCAGATAAACTAAGGCATGAGGTTTGGAAAGGACAGGCTAGTTGTAGGGATGTTCAAATGTAGCCAGGGTTAAGTTGAAACTGCTCTTCTGTAGAAACAGTTTTGTATTCCAAACACTTACATTGAAAAAAAAAAAAAAAAAAAAAAAAAAAAACCAGAGGAGGTGTTTAAAGACTAGAAAAAGAGGCAAAGCAAGATTTTTTTTTCTTGCCTCACTGAGGCAGTGGAGTTCTCACATGATTGAGACATGATACCATGACCAGCTCAAGGAGTATGTTTTGGTATGCAGCAAAATGACTTTGCTTCCATCTTCTGGAATGGTATATTGACACCCTAAACAATATCCCGGATCAGGCAACAGTGATTAAATGGTTTTACCATCAAGTACCTAACATGTACTTGTTCTGCTCTAGTACTGTAAATAAGAGAGGAAGAGTTGGTCTTACTTATAGTAAAAGCCAAGCAAGGACAGGCCTCTACTGTTCCACCCTGGATTGGGAAAATATAAATAAATCCTCATGCTCAAATGCCTGCTATTGTTTTAGGTTTTATTCTGCACAATGTTTTCTATGATATATTTAACTTGAGGGGCAGACTACTGTGCAAGAAAAACACTCTATGGCAGGAAAGACAGAAAGCAGGATTTGTGCTTATACTGCACAATAGCTCCTAGGGAGCGGAGCTGAGAGCCTAGCCTGGATGTGCAGGAACTGTGCAGGATGTGCAGGAGTGGAGAAACTGCCCCTGCAAGTGTAGGGGTGCAGCACCCACAGCAGACAATGGATGGGCCATTAGAGCCCTCTGGCATCAGGAGCAAGCATACACCATGACAATGGAGAAAAGGAGTTCCCGGAGTCAATAAAGAACAGCCCAAAGTTGCTTCGATCCTAAAAGATACTGTAAGTATTTGGATGGGAAAATAAGAGAAAAGGACTGACTCATGGAAAATATACTGTTTGGGAAAGACAAGTTTCTTTAACGTGTCACTTAACAGATTTGATTATAATCTGGTCACCTTTATTTTCTGGGCTATTATGCATACTTCAATAAAACAGAGCTTTAGAACTCATTTTGGTGCCTTTAGGCAACTCCCATCAAGAAAATAGAGGTGGCAAGCTCAAAAATATGTGTCAAACAGGCATGACTTGGCTTTCCTTATTGCTTCAGCAAAACCTGTCAACCTCTTCTGCACAAAGGAAGAAGAGTGCCAATCCTAAACATTAAAAATTATGAGATAGTTCCTCAAATTAATAAAATACATCACAAATCATGCAGTTTAAATAGAAAAACACTTCTCATTCTCCACCTCCATCCTCAAGTCCCATGGGGTGCTCTTTTGCTATATTTTCAAGGTTTCCTGTGCAAGTTGAATAGTATCAATTTTTTTTTAAACAGACAGTCGACATTATCATCTTGCATATGTTTTCTTTCAGCAGATAGGACTCCAAGAAATATCCCAAAGTATACATTAAAATCAAATTACAGCATTATCAGCCCTGAATAACTCCCATTCCAACTGCTCAGGACTCAAAACTCCTATTAAAGAAATTCTATTCCATGTGCAATATAACCACAGGATTTCTCAAAAGATGTTTTTTTCCCAATGTGTATTTTAAAGAAAACTCCACTTTAAATGGTTCAAAACAACATATCTTATCCCCATTTTCATACTAAGTCACTTCTGCTCTATTCAGTGAATAAAGTGTCTAACTCCTTTTATTCCTACTAGCCCTGTAGAACTAACACCTCTCCAACAGTTGATGTGTAACCTATCTCTACCTGGGAAATCAAAATTATTTCTCTAATTCTTATCAACTGACCAAGCAACCGCATGAATGTGATTTTATTAAGATGGACAAAGGTTTGGAACAAAGGTTTTTATTGAGGAAAAGTAATGTCATCTGTCTTGACTTTTGAAATTAGATTGAGTTTGCAGGACTGAGAAAAAAGTTTTGTTTCTCTCTCTGTTAAAATGAGCAGTCAGTTTGGTACCTATTCAAAGACAATAAATGCAGAGCATTTGGATGCTATTTCTACAGAGCTGCTTTTCAAGTCTGGAACTACACTTTGAAGCCAAATTTATCAAAATATGTCAAGAAAGTAATGAAGTACCAGTGAAGTCTCTAGAGCAGAAACTGAGGCAAGCCACATCCCCCTCTGGAGCCACCCTTGTAATCACAAGCTCTTACCTGTTCATAGTATGACAGAAGAGCATTGAGGTCCAGGTCTGACAATCTGCTCACCTAGGGCAGCCTCACCTCCCTGCCTTAATTTATCTTGGACTCCTGCACAGGAGTGCAAACTCATTACCTGAGTGCTGTTCCTCTAATTATGGCAATGCTAAAGGAAAAAACCACATTCATTACATACACTGTTGATATTATTAAAGGTACAAAGTGGCTCTTGATTGCATACTTGTTTAGGTTGTTGCCCTACTATTTTCTAACAAGCTCTGAAGGTCTGTAACTAATGTACTTTTTGAAACTGGGACTCAAATGTGGGCTCAAATAAAAAGAAACTACAACTGTAATTGGATAACACTTATTTCCTATTGTAATAGAAGGTTATCGATATGTTGCATTAGGTCCATATTAAACTAATTTAATATCCATCAGAGTTATGATCAAGAACTACATAAACAGCTACGATTTTTAAAGTAATTTTAGAAATTACTTAAATTAAATAGAAATTAATTAGAAATTAAATACAAAACCATGCGTAAGAGATATTCAGCAAAGCTTAGAAATAATAATTGTTCATTTGAATAAAAAGCAGACTTATGGTTTTTTTACTATGATTCACAGTGTTTTGCTTTGATTTTATGAGAACATAACTGGATTGACCTCAATAAGGTAGTATTGAGGTCAAAAAGGTAGTATTGAGTAAATATTAAGGTAGTATTGAGTAAACAAAAGAGTTTTCATTTAAGGCAAACTATATAAAAATTTACTGAATGTATGTGACTTCTATTTTTAATATATTTTGTGCATTACTTGAAATAATAAATGCTATATCTTGTTACAATAGTCATAGCTATGAATCACCTCTTCCTTCTCCCTTTGTAGCAAGAACAGAAGTCATTTAGAGAAGGCAGGGCAGCATCCCTTCCAGTCTTTTGAATTAAAAGACAATGCTAAGCCAGTCATCCTAATCTCTTAACAAAAGGCAGAAATGAAAAAGAGAGAGAAAGGCATGAATCCTAATCCAGGTTTAATCAGGGTTAAAGAGGCTTTTCCTCAGAAGCCCCTGCTGGGGTGGAAGCACCAGGAGGACACCCTCTTTAATGTAGCCCCCAAGGAACCATGGAGGTGAGGGCAACTCAGAAGAAATCCTGATCTGCTCTAGCTTCAAAGGGTATCTAGACTGCCTGTAAGGGCCTCAGGAGTTGCTTGTTCCCTCCTGCCAGCTAAGAAGAGAGAAGGCAACCTATACTGAGAGAGAGAAAAACACCTCTTACATAAATGAGGATTCTGTATTTAAAAAGTTTGTCCTAGAACTGTATTTTTGTACTGCAGTTGTAAGCACAGCATATGTTGCATTTCCTTCACCTCCTTCCAAGAGGCCTCCCTGGTGAACAGCCTGGAGATCACTACTGCCATCCAAGTGTCTTTCCTTCCCAAGGCCATTTTGGTCTTGCAAGTCCTGTGCTTCTACATTCTGCCAGCAATGGTGGCGCCATATGTAGAAGTCTGGAAAATAGAAGGTACAGAAGTCATGACTGCTGTTCAGATTTCCTGCAGACATTAGCATTAAAAGAGTGAGTGAATAAAGTGAAATGTTCTTTCTGGACAGCCTCACAG
Source organism: Rhynchotus rufescens (assembly GCA_032273925.1). NCBI lineage: Eukaryota > Metazoa > Chordata > Aves > Tinamiformes > Tinamidae > Rhynchotus > Rhynchotus rufescens. The sequence goes on along the minus strand of JAVCKT010025237.1, from coordinate 3,328 downwards.
GTGTGTGGGAAAATGAATGACAATACTGATTACTTAAATGGCATATATTTTTGAAAAGGTCATCCTAGCTAGTTATTTTGGGATTTATCTATTTAAATCCTAGTTGTTTCAAAAATTTCAGTGAGAATTTGAAAAGAAGAGAATCTCCCAGAAAACTTATATCTATTCTGCAACCTCCCGGTCCCAGAATTTCTAGTTAGAAGTTAAAAGCACTGTTATAGTGAGTCTTAAGAAATATTCTTATTTGCATGAATCAGTCTATTCTTGCTGCTAGTTCTATACTCTAGTTAGTTTGGACCTATGATCTTGAAAAACAATTATTACAAACATTAGTATTATTGTCTTACCTCATTGCAAATATTATTGTCTTACCTCATTCCACACTTGTCTTTGAAGTTATCGCACTGTACAGCTCACACAATTAGTTAGAAGATACTGTACAAATACTGAAATTTAAATATAAGGTACATTTTATATTTCAGTGTATCTAGTTTGAAGGGAAGTTGGAAAAAAAGGGAAAAAATGCAAAGTGTCAGATACTGACTGAATCACATCTGAATACAAAAATATGACACCTCTCTCATGTAGTATGTCATTGTATAGCAAGATGTCCTATCAGTACCCTTCTCATGTTTGTGATCATAGAAAGCATTGCATCTCTTATATTATTTAAGACTATTGCAAAGTTGGGAAAATGCAATGCAAAAAGAAAATGCCTGCATATGTTCATAACACATTAGTCTGTTGTATTTGTTGTATTTTAACTTTTACAAAATAGTGCAATCATACTTCAAAAGTAAACTAATGGTCAGTACAACAGAATGGATTTTTAATTCAACACAGAATTGTAATTGACACACAATAAGTACATCTGAGATAAAGATAACCAGCGAATATTAAATTATGTTAATGAATGAATTCAAGTGAGAATATTTCTCTTTTTTTGAATATATGTCAAAGATAAAATATGTGAGAATAAGGAGAGGAAAAACATGACTGGTTACCCTATCTCAGTTTTATTTACCATTGCATAGGCTGACAATTTGTTTGTGAATATAGATACCATTATACATGCAACCACTGCTCTCTGCATCTTTCTGGTTGTGATTAGAGGGAAAAAAAAAAAAAAAAAGCACGATGTGATCCTACTGAAATCAAGGGAGTCATCCCAAGTACTTCAATTGGGCCACAGTTGGCTGATCTTTGGAATAGTTTGCTTTGAGCACTTACTTTTCAAACAGATATTTCCTGTAGACAGAAAATGAGAGGCAATGGTAAGCTTCTGGACTTTGCTGTTAGAACTTCCTATCCAAAAGAAATGTAATGTAAAGAGTCTTATCATTCCAGGGAACTATATATGAAGGTTCAATCACTACTACTCCTAGTGAAGCTCTAAAATCACTAAGAGAAGGTGTCTAACTCCCACCCTCATTGCAAAGGCAGTATTGCACAGGGACTATGGTCCAAGTTGCAGGGCTCTTGCTGACCTTCTTGGCTTTGAAAAGTGGATGCTTCATCTGCATGATGCAATAAAGCTGTAAGCCGTTCTCTTTCTCAAGGGCTATCCAAACAACCTGACCATTATGCAAAGGTAGGTAGCACCAGTAAAATCCAGGCCAAGGTAGATGCTTTGTAAATGCCTTAGAGAGGCAAATTTATGCTGATGACCTGTAGCTGCTGGTTGTAAGTAACATAGCTAGCTCACACTGAAGCCTTAAAATCAAGAAGGGCACTAATGCAAGCGTCACCCTTCTCCCTTCAGACACATATTTTCAGAAACTGCTTAGAATTTGTTCTCTATTTCTTTATCAAAATTATTCGAAATTGCTCAAGACACTGAAAAATAATTTGGGTTGGAAGTTGCTATAAAGGCAGATGGCACATTCATATGTTTTATGCCCTTTGGAAGTTAGGCAAAAAATCAAAAGTGATCCATTGCACAAACTTTTTTTTTGCACAAACTGATTTCCTTAGCCACCTATATTAAATTTTACTTTTCGATCCGTTTAACAATTTTATAGCAGTCTACTTTCAAAGTTCTTCCTTTAGAAAAGGGCAGCAGAAAATTTATGGAAAATAAAGACATGCTGAGTTCAGTTTTCTTTTACAGCAGAGGAATTATTAGTCTTCTGTAATATAAATTACAACCAGACTGAGCGTTTAATTAAAAAAAAATTACAAATGGAAAAGGACTCATATTGCTCTGCTCCAGAGATCATTTGATATAGAGTTTAAACAAGAAGGAAAATTCAATAAAAAGCATAAACTTTGACCTCATTCCGCCAAAGGTTTCATTTTTATTGTGGTTTTGTTATGTTCTCTGGGTTTGTTTGGTTTTAGCAGTTCCAAACACAACACATTAACCACATGGAAACTTTCATTTTTTTTGATGAACTAAACATATTCTCTTTGTTTCCCTTTCTCGCATCATTAACAATAGGCTTTTTTGTCCAACTGTGATAATGTCCTGGGTTCAGAACATACATTTCTCGGTATGAATCTAACAACAGGCAATTGACATCTTGATGCTTTTCTTGTCCTCCATAAGGGTATAAACACATACATATGCAACCCATGCTGAACTGGGGAGAAAAACTTGTTCTGACTAGCAGGGCTTTAATACACCTGTTACATTTAATGCATATGTCAGGTACCATCTGTTAAAAAGATATTTTTTCCCTCTTCTTATGCTTTAAACATGATAGACAAATACAATTCTAAGAGGTTCAGCTATTTCAGAGGCAAAGAAACTTGTTCTAATGGATACCCATCAAGGCTGGAGATTTTAACATAAAAATCACATTAGAGCAGAATGAGGTCAAAATCAATGGATTGTTCTGTTTCATAGTTACTCACATTATTCACATGATACTTACTGCATTGAATTCATTTTATTTTACTTGTGGTAGCTTACAAGTTCTATGCCAAAGCACTAATGTCTTTAAAATATTGTGATTAAATATGCAGTTGGGAATTACTGTCAAAATTAACATTTGTTTTAAGAAAGTCTTTGTCCTCATATCTTTTTGATCTCTTGATTGATATGTAGTCATCCCTTAATTGTGGGTAATTTTGTGAATTATTTCCATTATCTAAAACATTTCTTTTATATTTGTTAAAGCACCTTGATGAGTAGATAACATAAAAATATCAATGACAATTTTTTAATCTAATAGTCGTGGAATTTCTTTCTAGAGTGTTACTTCTGTCTGCAGATGAATCTATTGTGTTAGATCCCCTTTTATCTACTTTGTTTCTTACTTGGAATAAATCTAAATGAATTAAACCCTGATAATCTCGATCTGAAAAGCACTGTGCTGTGTCTAGG
>JAVCKT010025236.1:0-15852 GCA_032273925.1 Rhynchotus rufescens | reverse complement strand
TGTGCATGTCAAAAGATGTGGAGAGTGAAAGGTTTTTTTGTTTTTAAGAATTCCTAGTCATTTGTGCTTTAAGTGAAATGCTGGGACCAAGTACTGTGTGATGATGGCCAGTCACAGTACACCAATTTGTCTGATTCGTCCCTTAGTTTTTTTATTTTTTTTTCCCTCCCCTTTTGTAGGCCATAACACAGCAGTTGTTGCCACTGTACAGGCTTGGATTAATGTTTATAACACCCTAGATTATGTATCAGAATATAAGCCATACTGTTAAAGGCTTGATAAAGCCCCTCAGAGCTGCAGAAGGGAACCTTTCATTCTTCTTTCTCTTGCCTCTGTGCATGTGTGCATGAGTTCTGGTCTGGCATTAGAGGTCCCATTCCCAAGGTTCCTACAGCTCTAAAAAGGTGCAGCATAAGAGGTTTTCTTCCACAGAAAAGTTCTCTAGTTCTCTGCATGGCTAAACGAGGAGTGTAAAGCATATGTAATTAGCAGTTTAATTTCTTTTACCAGTTTGGATTGTGTTTCATTGGATGTTCTTACTGAGAGCTCTGAAACTTTAGAAAATATTCCCTGTTGTTTCAGCTGTATCCAGTTAGTCTGGCAGACATATCTAGGGAACGTCTTTCTCCCTGCTTTCTGGTTTCTCAACCTTTCACAAACATCAGCAGTTATTTTTACTGGAAGATGCTTGTGCTGAAAGCTGATTTTCATTTTAACTTTTGTGATAAAGCAGGCCTGTAAAAATCTGTAATACATTTCCAGATCATATTGGTTGTTGAGGAAATGAACTTCATGTAGGCATACTTTTTTTTTTTTAATTGTAACTAAAACTTTGAAGATTCTCTGTATGACTTTGAATTACATCTTTTCAGTATTTAAATTTAGCTTTTTTTTTTCTCTCATAACTTTCAAGTACTGATTCATAAAACTGCCACTTAGTGAAGTGAACAAAAGTGCCCAAATGCTGTTTTGTACTTGTTGGAGGTACAAAAAAAGCATATAACTGATTAGGCAAGAATAACTGGCTCATGGCTAAACCTCATGGTTTCATCAGGTTTTTATTTTGGCAAGGCTTAGTCAATATGTAATCGTTGCTTTTCCATCTAAATGACTGGAAAGAGTCATGGGAAAAAATTGGGTTAACTGCTGACTTGTCGGGGAAGGTTATAATTTTAGCTAAAAGAGCTTGTATCAGTGCTTTTTTAAACTAGGAAGAGCACCAGACATTTAGGAATGTTTTCAGGATGTTTATCAGAGTGCTAGTTTTGAGATTTAAGGGCCTAATTTACGTGCTTATTTCTGAAGGCTTCATTTGCTATTGTTTAAGCACATTTCTTAAATTTATTGAGTGGAAATGTTCCTTGAAGTTATTTTTCACTGTTTGCTCAAGATAGTGCTAATATTGCATCCAGGACTTCAGTATATTACAAAGTCTTAACTCCATCATGAAATCAATGTCTGTACAGGATAACTTCAAATTGATGTGCACTAATGCCATGATCTACAACAAACCTGACACCATTTACTACAAAGCTGCAAAGAAACTACTGCACTCAGGGATGAAGATACTTAGCCAGGTAATAGAAAATTACAAAACAAAGCACTAAAAACTATGCTTCTTGCCTTGAGATGGCTTTGCACTTTACTTTTTGTATATGGATCTTTTGAAACCTCTTAAAAATGGTTTAACACTTCTCAAATGTTTACATAGTAGATTTTAATGGTGCATTGTTTTAAGATCATGCTTTTAGCATAGCTACCAGGTTGCTTATAACTATTTGTACTTATGTTACGTTTTCTAGATTGCCTCTTCTTTATTATGTATTAGGAGAAAAAGCACCAAAGTAAAATCATCCTGTATGAGTAACTTAAGAAACAAAATAATTGAAGTAGGAAGTAAAAGCATTCCAGTATCTATTTTAGGAAAGAATTCAGAGCTTGAAACAAAGTATAGAATTCATGGCTGACCTGCAGAAGACAAGGAAGGAAAAAGACAAGATTGAACAGCAACCAAGTGGGGAAGATGAAACTGCTCTGGGAAAAGACAAAGGAGAGACCACGGACAGTGACACCAAAGCATTCAAAACACCTAACAAAGAGCACAAAAAGTGAAGTATTGTCTCAGTAACGGTTAAAGGTTACAGTGTTCTTACGCTATTGAAACAAAATGAATTTTAGGCATCCGTAGATGTGGGTTTATGTCTTTCTGCATATGCACTACAAGTTGTTCCTCTCAAAGGAGCAACATTTGTATCAAGCATCCTAGCTAGCAAAATATATATTTAGAATCATTTTAGAGGATGCCAGCATTTTCTGTGGGGATAACCCTATACCTGCTTATCAACTCCATTCCTTGAATTGTTTTCTACTTCAGATTTGAAAATACTGCTACTAAAATTCAGAGTAGCTAATGCTTTATTTTACCAAAAATATCATTCTCAGCTTTGTGGCATTGATGATGCAATATCTTTTTGATTTTGCCAAACTTGGTTTTGCCTAGTTTGATATGCCAAACTAGGACAGCAGTATAGAGACTATACAAGAAATTCTTTAGCTACTGATTGTAAACTTACCATTTGTGGATGAGGCTCTTCCACATGTTTTTCCCTGCTGTATTAAATATAGAGCATATGAAAAGTTTTTTTTTTAAATTTTTCAGTTATTCTGTCTACAAAAACAGTTTGTATAGTTGGATATAAAAATATCTCCACCATATCTTTCTCTGATAACTAAACCATTCAGTATCTTTTAAGTCAGATTCCAGTAACTAAAATATATGATTTTTCTTCACAGGAAGGACAAAGATCTGCCTGAAGACAAATTAAGAAATAACAATTCGGAAAGGGAACAAGAGCAGATTGACCGCATTGTTAGGGAATCTGGAGGAAAGTTAACAAGACGACTTGCAAACAGCCAGGTGAGTCTCTGTTTTTTTGAGGGGGAAACTCTATTCTTTTGTGAAACAAGCTTTCTTGACATCTTCTTATTTGGAGTCAGGTTTACACCTTTTTACAGTTTACACCTTTCTACAGTTCACAGCTAATTTGTGTAGCATCTTAAGCTGAAAAAAAGAAAAGCATTTCAGTTGAATGCTTTCATCAGTAAAACAAGTTTATCTTAAGTTTTTGGAGATCATAGATAAATTCATAGAAAAGATAAATAGTGGCAACTTCAAGAATGTATCTTAAATCTGACTTGCAAAAAACTCACATGCAAGGGTGAAACACTCTTGTATTTGATCAAAGAAATACAGTTTGATAAACTAAGTCCATTTCCTTTTCTACCAAGAAGTTAAATATATTATCTCATAGTCTTCGGAAATCTTAATTATTTAATTCCTTATGCCAATAGTAAGGGTATCTTCTAGCAAAGATAAAGAAGTTAGAGCAACAGTCTAAATCCCTTTTTGTTTATTACTTATGAAATAATTGTATTTGGTATTTTAATTAGTTTAAGAACTCTTGAGTTTTAACTAGTATGGTCATTGAAATAGTCTAATCTTATTTCAGTGTGAATTTGAAAGAAGAAAACCAGATGGCACAACAACCCTAGGCCTTCTTAATCCAGATGACCTTAACACAAGCGGTAAGTTGGCAGGGCCCTGGCTCCTTTGAGGCTTTCACTTACCTGGTCTGTGCTTTTGCTGGGGCAGATCAGCAAGTGCTGCCCAACAACCAAACACTTCTTTGTATTGTGATTAAGAAGAGAATTTAAAAAGCTGCTGTTGAGGGAGCAGATGGAACAGGGCAATAGTGAGGTAGACAGAAACCAAGCTGAAAAGCTAATCAGTTCCTTTTTCCCTTCTTTGCGCAGCAGTAAAGTTCAGCGGGAATAAGGAAAGTTTTGTCCATCAGATTAAGAGTCAGATCCTCTTTTACCCCATGTGTTTGGGGAGGGGCAGGAAGGAGAAGAAACAATAGTGACAACAGTAAAGGTTCTTAATATTTAAGCTAAATTTGCTATATTTAACTACTCTCACTTAAATATGAATGCAGATTTAAAACTTCCTGCAATCTTTAGTATGCAACTTTTGAGAGTGGTTGTAAGGAATAAGCTTGGACGTCTTTCATACTACTCAACTATGGCTTGGTTGTTTTGTATTTTGTTGCAGAACCAGGTTACTGCCCTGTAAAGCTGGGCATGACAGCAGGAAGACTTCAGTCAGGAGTTAATACATTACAAGGTTTCAAAGAAGATAAAAGAAACAAAGTTACTCCAGGCAAGTGCTGAGTATTTTTTACTCTAAATCGTCTTCCTTGCAACACATCCTGTTTATGGTCTCATTACCACTACATAAATAGCCTAGAACCTGCTTTTTAATGATAAAATCTATTATTTCTCTTGTATGTATTTATCACAAAACTAAACAGGACATCACAAAACTTAGCTTGCTTTGCACACACAAAAGGAGAAATGTATTTAATAAAGTGTCCCTCTATAATGGAAGGTATGGAAAATGTATCAGCTAAACAAAACATTTTTCTAGCTTAGAAAGATCAAAGTGGGCAGCCCAAAACCTGTTAGTAGCGCTGAAATTAATTTTCATATTGTGTTAAGGCATAAAATACTGTTAACAAAACACCTGTAAATAAAAATGGCTTTGAAATAGATGTTAATTATATCTTCTAAGCTTATCTATACTCCTAAAAAAGTTCCTTTTGGGGAATATTTTACAATGCATTCTTGCTTTCATTTAATGTCCATTGGAGATAGTAATTAGTACTGTTGTTATCCATCAGTGATGTACTTGAATTATGGACCCTATAGTTCCTATGCTCCAACATATGACTCTACATTTGCCAACATCAGTAAAGATGATTCTGATCTAATTTATTCAACATATGGGGAAGACTCTAATCAAGGATCTTTCAGGTAAGCAAGCAATTAGGATACGTGCAATAGCTTTCATGAACAGAAGCTGTCAAGTCATAGGATTTGCTGCTGAACGATGACAGGCTTGTAAGTTTGCTGGTCCTTAATGCAAGTCCTTAAAAAAGGATATGCCAGGACTAACATCTCTACATCTTGTTTGACTTTACATAGAAAAAAAACATTTTTCCCATTGAACATTTCATTAGAAAGTTATCCTAATTATCTTTTAATCTTCTAGTATTCATGAATTTTTGATGAAATCACAAGATTATCCTTTTGTAATGGCTGATAGTTTGCTTGATGTTCTAACGAAAGGAGGACATTCTAGATCTCTCCGAGAATTAGAAACGGTAAGAATGAATTTATGAATTTTTTGATGTTCATGTTTAGCTCATAGCTATAAAGCTGGAGAAGGATGATACTGTTCTTATATATGGGCTGCGTTTTAATTTGTAAAACTAAGCAGCCCATAATTAGTTTAATTTGTAAAACTAATTTGCCCATTACTGAGAAAAATAGTATTACTGTAGCTTGACAAAGTTGTACATCCTTCCTCTACAGACTGTCCTACACGCATTAGCACAGTCAGTAAGAAAACACAGCAGTAGGCTGTTGCTTAGAGAATAGGTGACCGTGCAAGTTTGGTTCCATGAAAAGTTTAGCATATTCCAAGCAGTCACTAAAGAATACTTGTCAAATATCTATGAAATTTTAGTACCTGGGAAAAAGGATTGAGCTAAAACTCAGTTCGTAATCCTAGAATTAGCAGAGAAAATTACAGTTAACTAAAGCTCTGCATTTGAATTTGGCATGAATGTAAACTATTGAAAGAAACAGTGCATAGCTTTTTACAGATAGTTCATATATTAGCTAATTAATAGTGGGACTATTTCCTGCATTAAAGATCAGTCTTCAGCCCTTGCTTAGCAGTAGTCAACTCTTTTCAAGAACCCAACATTGCTTTCCAGCTTCAATCATGCTTGTAAAAATTAAGAGAAATAAATTATTTATTGAAATGGAACATGCCAGCATCTAATCCACATCTTTCTTCCTTTACTCTTTTCCCCCAATAAATAATCTCTGCAGTGAAATCACTGCAGAAAAACATGGAAACATACATTTGCAAAAGGAACAAAGATATGTGCTATAAAATTGTATGTATTTTAGCGATTGTATAATCTCTTCTCCAACAGCTCTATAATACTGTCTAAAAAATAGCAGTGTTGTAACTTGCTTTACAGAGAAAACTTGCTGTCATACTGTACAACTTAGTTTGATTTAAATGATATTATAGATTTTTGCTTTGAATTTGAGATTAATTTTAAAATCTTTTCTCAATTCAGCCACTGGAAGAAGGTGAAGGCTCACCTGAAAGAAGTGATGTAACAAGAGATATGAAGGTATTTTTTTTTTGTATCAATAAAAAATAGGTAGTTCTACTATTTGAAAATACTTATTTCTTTTATCGTGAACTTATATAAAATACCACACAATACCTGTTGGGGACAGTCTCTTCGGAGCATTTTCTCAGATAGTTTGTGTTGCTGTAGACATACTGTATCGTCACTAAAAGCATTCTCTACAAACTTTCCTCAGCTGGAAAGCGAGGAAGAGTTTTCAAGTGAAAGGACTGTTCCCTTGAAACTTTAATCCTTACAGTGCCCAGGTTTTGTCTTTTAGCCTTCTTTGTCATGGAAAACTTCTGGTTTGGGGGAGCAGAAGGAATTATTTAATTAGGATGCTGGTGTCAAGTTACTACATCTTATGTGCATGTTTCCAGCACTTTGGACAGATGCCCCGTTTATTTGAACATGTCCTAGGATAGTATGCTGAGCGACTGGAATAGTCTGTTTCATAGCATATCTTTCAGCTTTCTAGCCGTATGCCCCTTTTATTGCTGTAGAGCAGATTAATTTTCATTGTTATTTTAATCTGCCTAAAGCAATTTTAAAGCTAATCAACTACTACCTAAGTTGTTATTTGCTGAGTAAGTTTGTTTTGGTTTAGATAATGGAAATGGACATGGCCAGCAGGCTGGACGCCGCTAATAATGACAGGCTTACAGCACTGAAAGCAGTCACGAACTTCGGCATGCCCATGGAAGAATTTGAGTCTGAGGGTGAGTTTTCCTCCTACTTGCACTTCTAATAGGCCTGTAGTTACTGTAATGAAAGGTTCATCTAAAATATTCATCTGTATTTGTCTTCGAATAAAGATTCATCTCACTCCCTTGGCATATTCAACCTGACCCTACTATCATACAAGCAGTTACCTTCTCATGATTTTTTTTTTCCTATGTTAAACAGAGGCTGAAATATTCCAGAGGAAACTTGATGAAACAACAAAGCTTCTGAGAGAACTCCAAGATGCTCAGAATGAACGACTAAGTACAAAACCTCCCCCTAATATGATTTGTCTTCTTGCTCCATCTTACAGAGAGATGCACTTAGGTAAGCATTACTTTTTCCAGCTTGCTTTTGCAGAATTGATCAGTGGTGAACTTGTAATAAATTATTGTGAATTCAGGTGACAGTCCCTAGGAATGCGTTTGTAGTTGCATAACTAAACCCTGTTTACAAGTGAAGGGCTCATTTGAACAATTTTGTAAGCATATTTACCATATAAACATATTCACTTTTATCTTTTTAGCGGAGCGAGTAACAAATAATCTAAAAGAACTTGCACAACAAGTGACCCCAGGTGATATTGTTAGTACATATGGAATCCGGAAAGCAATGGGAATTTCAGTTCCTTTACCTGATACAGAAGACAGCTGGGTAGATTTAACAGATGGTGAGTAAACAAAATGTATTGCAGCATTGGTACAGTTCAAACAGAAGCACATCTGCAAATTACTTGAGCCAGCTGTAGGGCTCTGTAAAGTGACTGAATCACTTCATTCATCTGGCAGAACCCTGTTCTCCCTGGATTAAGTTCAGTGGAAGATTTACATGCCAGAACAGGATCTCCCTCTTGCGGCAGTGGCTTATTAAGCCACTTTAATTATCCAAGTATACCCTAAGATTGTGTTGGTCTTTGCTTTCTAAAGAGGTTAAAAACTTAGCTTCAAGAAAGATCTAATCCACACAACAAATTTACATGCTCTACGGTTTATAGAAACTTTCATTCAAGATCTTATTTTATTCAGAGAACACAACTCTTTCAGAACTGTACTTATCTTTTCAAGCAAACATAGAAATTTTAACTGGAACATTTCTTTTTCATAGCCATGTTCAGAGAGGTTATTTAACACAAACAGCCCCGATGAAGAATTCTTTTCTTTAACGTTTGTGTAAATGCATTTAACATAGGACTATCTGCACAAATAGCAAGGACTTAAGAAGAAGTATTGTACCGTATGTGAACTTCTTTTGTTGAAGACTCTTAGATTTGCTGCTGATTGATATAGCATCTGTTGTAATCTTTCAGACTTCCAGGAACCTAAGACTGTCACCATCACTGAACATGAGTGTGGTCCAGTTACAGTCTGAAGCTTCAGCTACGTTTACTGATGTTTGTTTGATTCTATTTAAGAACCAGATAAACACTCTTCAAGTGTGTTCATTGAGCATGTGTATATTGTGTGTGACAGAAACGACTCTTGTTTATTAAATTTTGGAACTGATGCCCTTTGTTTGTATTAAATTACTTCTGCTACATAAACATACTATTTTTTTCTTTTGAAATTAGTGATTTCTTTAAGGGAATTCAACAGCATTTAGCATTTTGTTTGCATTCTCTGGAAAATTCAAAGCATGAGGGAAAACATGGCTATATATTGAGGTACAGGAATTCAACAAAGCTTCCAAAAGTCATGTAGGCTGTGTACCTATATGTGCATGGGGGGAGGGAAAACATTAATATCTGACCATGCAAGTTTCCCTTTCTAAAATGTGTAGCTTTTATGATTGCTGCTGGCAGGTAAAAATTCCACACAGGCAGCAACATGCAATTGGGTTGAAGACACCTAGCAAGCTCTCCTGATTGTCTGGAGCTGTTATTAAACACTATCTGAATAAAGTTGTTAGGTTTGCTTATTAGAAAGAAATACCATGCTTGAGTTGCAGTAGAAAGAGTCAGCACAGAACAAGGAGACAGGCAGAATAGCCTGAGGCAGGAGGTGGGATGCAGGCAGCACTGCAGTGTTCTAGGGGAAGCTTGGAGCCCCTTCTACAAGCAGCCTTTGCTCTGTGCTGTAGTCAGTAACCTCTTCACAATTCTCATTGTTAGCCCCATTCTGCTATAAGACACTATGCTATACGTAAGTTCTGCTAAAGCAATCTCTCCCTTTTTAGTGTTATTTACCCATTTCAGGAGTTTGCTATTGCTCTGCTCTCTAGCAGGAATGACGGGTTACTGGTTCAGCTCCATCTCATTAGCAATTTATAATGCGTTTAAGCAAGGAAAGTGACACAAACCTGAAATAAAGAGGCAGCTTAAAGTTCCATCCTCCATGTCTTTTGTCCAACATCTTCCTTAGACAGCTCTCCCCTCCTGCCTGTCAGAAGGGCCGTGTAAAAGGGCTTGTTTGATTCTGTTTATAAACTTTGGTTATTCTTATAATTGAAATTCATTTTGAAGAGATTAAACTGTCAGACTGAACTCTTCCCCAATGTTTCCAATTGTCCCAGAATCCTTTTTTTGGCAATAAAATAGTCATCAGAAATTTCCCAACAATTCACTGTGAAAGGCAGCTCATTACTTTGAAAGACACCAGGGAAAGAATATCCATTAATACTTAAGTCATTTTCATACTACAGACCAAGACAAGATGCAAAACAGTGCCAGCCAAATCATCACTAGCTCAGTCTACAGCATTTCATTTCCAGCCACTTACCTTTAACAGAGCACAGTAGAAAGCCAAAGTAAAAGATGACTCAACTATATTACAGAAAATTGAGTGCTGAAATTCTATTTTTGCTGCTAACCGTAAGTATATCACTTCACGTATTTTCCAAGTATATCACTTCACATATTTTCCATTTAAATGCATTCTCTAAATAATCAAGTTGTAAATAATCAAGTTTACTTTGTGAGTAAAACAATCTCATTAACTCTATAAAGGTCTAAGAAATATCATGCTCCCTTTTTGTGGGAGTATCTCAAACTTCAAAATAACCGCAAAACAAACTGACTGCATAAACTTGTTTTTATTTAATGGTAAAACAAAGGTTTGTTCTTTATTAATTCATGATGTTATTAGCTTTTCAAATTAGATACAGCACTGCTTTTTAGTTCAGGAAAACAGTAATGCTATAAAAAAGGATTTTTAAACAAGATTGAAGAAATAATTTTAATGTTCACAGTTCTCTTGAGAAAGGGCTGCTAAAGATATTTAAGTATAGTTACCTGTTACACTGAACTTTTCCTGTGGTTGAATACAGCTGTCATATTATGCAGTTCCAGTTCTGATGTGAAATTAAGAAGTCGTCCTCAGATATAGCCCCTTTTCCTGGGTCTTCCTGACCTTACATAGATTATCCAGTCTTTTGTCTAGCCTAGATCCTTTTAAAATTGCAATGAAAAAATCATGCCATCCAGTTCAAAAGCTATTGCTTTTATACCACTTCCATAAATGAGGTTAAGTTATGGCCAAGCAACTAGCCTCACAGGCAACATAATGTAAACAAAAGCATTTCAAAATGCTGTTATGTACAGTTAATTTTCTTTCACAGATAACTTACATCTACAGTCTACTACTAGCGTGAACAGAAACCCTTCAGAGCCAGCTCTATCCGTATGCATAGTGCACTCTTCAAAATATATTAATGATGCCAGGAGTCACTGCCTCCCACACAATGCCCGAGGCGGCCGCGAGGAGCCGTTGACTCGGGCACGGTCCATACAAAACAATAAATAAATATCTCAGAGCAAATGCTTGGTGAGCATCTGCTGTTACAAACAGACAACACACAAGAGCAGTAGAAGCTGTTGGAAAGTTCACTCAACTACAACTCAACTACAACACTGACCTGGTACTGACACTAAGGACAAAAGACACCAAGTATTAAACTTCCCTCTTCAGCAGAGTCCACGCATGAACCAGACAACCTCAAAACATGATATTTTCTGTTGGAGACTATTACGAACACAGTTTTGACCTACCAAAGTGGCAAAGGCCATAATCCTTTGTCACAGTTAGAAAATATTTAGATTTGTTCCCGTCTTGAAACATAGTCACTTTGTCTTCTAAAGAAATTACATAGTAATTAGAAAGCTGCAGTGATGCATACGACTGCTTGTTAAACATTGTTCCTGTATGGTTTAGTACTGAACCCCAAAATATTAGTAAGTGATGCTTTGTAGAAGGGTAAGGCTTGACAGAACAGATGTTGAACTCTCATTCATACCCCATCTTGCATGCACGGGGGAAAATCCTTCCTTAATTAGTACATGTATTTGGGTACAAGGTGTTTCCCTTGCAGAATACTATCATCTCCATCAACAGAAAGAATTAGATTGAGTGCAATAAGTAGAAAATTGCCTATTGAGAAATTAGCAAAAGCCAGTAACAGGAAAAAAAAATAAAAAAGGACAAAAAAAGAGATAAAACCAAAGACTTCACACACTAAGCTCTGTTTACAGTAAGCCAGTGCTTGCAAATGCTCTGGAGCATCCCTGCAGCCCTGAGCTCTGCTGAAACAGCTCCGTTCTGGGTGTTTGTCCTCACATCCTTTGGTGATCTTCGACGCTTGATTCTTTCACGCCCCGTACTGCTTTTAAGGGGCACCCAGCCACGGCTAGTCAAATGGAAGAAACGAGAGCAGAGGCAAGCCACGTTGGATGCAGGTCTGTGCTGCTGTCTCTACCAGTATCCTCTTAGTTCTGTTCTTCTTTCTTCAGCTTCAGAACGATTCAGAATAGATTTTCTTCTTCTACAAAAGCCTTCAAGCAAATAGTGAGCACGCAGAATCCCCCCAGACATCAAGCCATCTCTAGCCAAGAGGGCAGGATAAACTGCAGGTGCTCAGAGCACCTCGAGATCAGGTACAACTGTTGTCAATTAGAGACATAAGGTTAAAGATCACTTTTGGCTGCCAGTGTACAACTCTGCATGCAGCTGCTGAATACAGAAGCACAAAGGGGACCATGTATTACAATGTAAATACTTGGAACTAGATGAAAGTTACTTCCGAGAAATGGCAAGTGAGGAATACATTTGTGTAATACAAGGTACTGCTATGAAGGAGGCTAAAGTAATGAAATAGTGATCCAATACTGTGCATTTTTCCCCAGAGGAGCTCAGCACAACTGAGCTACAGTACGTTTGCGTTTGCACGCGTTGCTCTCCCCGTCACTGCGCAGTCTGCTGCCACGAAGCCTGTTTGCATGGAGGACAGGGTGTGCAGTGGCCAGCGCGTGCCCTCACCGGCAGCTGACACAGCACTGCTGGCACATGCGCCCGGGAAGGAAGCTCTGGAATGTTTTAACATGGTTATTAATTGTGCAGTGCATCCCCACAGACTGTTACTGCTGCTGCTGCACCACTCCCACAGTGCAGGTAGGGAAAGAAACACAAAAAGGGTTCAGTTCCAGGTACAAGATCAAGTTATCTCAGGGAAAGGTAGTCCTGTTCACAGGCTGGCTGTGTGTCTCCTAGGAAATTTTCAGAACTTCTTTCAAAACATATCGTTCTCCTATTTTGAGATGTAGCAGAAGTATGAATAGCATGTCTATGGTTTTAGAATAATCTCCTTCACATAAGGAGGGAAATTCCAACTCTTCATAGAAGCAAGACATTTCTAAGCCTACTTTGATGAACTTTGTCATAGCCTCAGTTCAGCCCAATACCTTGGAATTTGGCTGTCTCAGTGCACACGAAGTAAGTCCTTAGTTCGCCTTTGCCTTTGACATTAATGAGTCCCCTACATTCGCATGAATAGCCCAACTCCTGTAGTATTTTACTTGTTTCTTCTGTCACCTTTGGGTGAAAACATTAGAAATTCTTGTGAAATGCTATTATCCTTTAAAAAACAAATAAACAAACAACACACACACACACACACACACACACACACACACACACAGAGCCACTTAGAAAAAAAAATACATAGCCAGTCCAAAACTCCTTGGTATACCTGGATTTTCCCAAGCTCTCCTGTGCTCTCCATTCTGCTGGCGACATTAACTGTGTTGCCCCAAATATCATATTGAGGTTTCCGGGCACCAATCACACCAGCAATCACTGGGCCATGATTTATACCTATATAAATAAAAGCAGATATAATTACTAAAGTATGAAGTCATATGATATCTAGCTTCACTATTTCATTATTAGCCACAAATCAAAACCAAGACAGACAGACAGAAAGAGGGAGAAGTGACTTTCTCATTGTAAAATAGGAAGTCCAAGAAAAAGCTAGGGCAGAGTCCATGATAATGCGAAATTCTTCCTTTTCTACTTTTAATATATGGAAATACATGCCTGAACAACTACAATACTGTCTCCAGCCAACAGTTAATAACAGGGTGCCTCCCCCTGCATCCAGTTCCGGTTTTCTCCAAGTTCATCCAGCTCTAGTCTTGTTTTTCCTTTTTCCAGTGACCTTTTTCCAGTTTTCTAATGACTAATCTCTAAGTGACATTCCTGAAAAAGTCTGGTATTCTTAAAAAACTGGACTATCCAACAGCACCCTCAACTAGTCAGCAGCTTTGAGGGATCCAAATGCAACACTCAGTGGTAGCAAAGGCTCCACAGTGCTCAGCAACTGGCCTTCCTAAACCATCCAGTTCATTTTTAATTTCTATGGAACTGCAGAGGTTACCAACTTACCAATCCGTAAGCGGAAGTTGTTGAAGGAATGTCGGTTGATGCCATCCAGTTTGTTCATCAAGGCAATTCCATATTCCACCATAATCCCAATGTGAGCATGCTGCCTCTCCTTATCCTAGGCAGACCGTAGCACATATTAATGATTGCACACTCCCACATAGGTGGGGTGTCACTGCTATTCCATAGGGTTTTCCAGACCACACCACTTATACCTTTCTAAGGACGAGGCCAAGCTACAGAACTACCCTGTCCAACCAACACTACACATGGATTAAAAAACAAAACGCAAGTTTAGTTAAGTGTCTGGAAGGCCAGCACGATATAGCTGACCTTTATGGTCATGAATTTGTGCCTCTCCTTTTGTGCTCAGATTTAATTCATATGCATTGTACATACCACACACGGACACATCCCGGTGCTGCTCACAATCCCACTGCAGTGAAGGCAAAGCCTGAGCTGAGAAACTGATTTTAATTCTTCCAGGTTATAGAATGTTTCAAATTCAGATGTAACATGGGGCACTTTGGGATTTTCTTTTTGTGCCACTTCTCAGATATGACAAACAGCTTATTGCCAAATTCTGGGATGGCCTTTCCTTTGGCAAGCATCCTCCGACTACCTTATTGGCAGAGCTATTCTGTTATGCATCGAGGGATGCTAAGCTACTGGAAAAAAATATGCTGGGCTTACAGGTTTAATGTCTGCTGAGAAGAAAAAAAAAAAAGGAGAAAATAGACGGTGCTAATTCAATGGGAGACAATACCCTCCTACCATATTTTCCCACATTTCAGAAAGTCACTCTTGGTGCCTTGCTGGCATTTGTACCACGGCATCACATCTGGTTATCGCACTCGGGCGCCAGCAGAGTCCTGAGGGCCCCCAACACCCACCTGGTTGCCCTCCTGGCCCGGCGTGACGCTGAGGCCGGCTGCTGCCATGTAGGTGCTTCCAATGGTCTTAATTTTTTCAACACCACTAAATTTAGGTTTTAATAACAGCTGTTTAAAGGGAAGGAAAGCAGAAATTGTCACATCAGTGCCACATCTCAGCTTTTAACCAGAAATCTTATATTCTCTACAAGGAGCAGCGAGCATCTTCAGGAATATTGTCATTAATCACATCAGCGTTAGACAGGAAAGCACTGAGGAGCTGCTCTACCAGCTCATGGGAGAAATGAAGCAACTTCTGAAATTCAAGGCTTTCAAATCATACTACTAATGCATTAAACGATATAATTGTCCCTCATCAGTTGGGAATATACTTTACTTCCAACATTGCAGGGCTGAGCTCAGAGGATTAGTTTAGACTAACACCTTTTTTCTCTCCCCAGTGCTCACAGACCCAGCAAAACATTTTATTTGTAGTAAATACATACTCTAGTCCATTTTTGACAAAATTACCTCATCAAAATCAGCGATGATTTCATTTAACAGCCGCAAGCATTCCAGGCCTTCCTTATTGACATCGCATTCAGTATAAAACACCTTAAAATCTGGTACCGATGCAAACATGACACAGACACAGTCGTAAGACTGATGATACCAGTCCTGCAGGAACACGATATATTGACACATTTTCAGCAGTTACCTTCCACCATAGCTAATAAAAGCCATTGTTTGCTACCACTAACCAAATTATAATCTTTCCATGAAGTTATCCCATAGCACACTGTAAAGTAACTTGCTACAGAAAAGCCAAGGTATCAATTTATCTCAAAATTCTTATCTATTCTGCACAGAAATCTGCAGTACTTATTCTCAGCATTATCAATTAAAGTTTCCCATTGGGGCTGTAACCTAGGAAATATTATCTGGTCCTTTAACTAACTTTAAACTTTAAAAAGAAAGCCTATCCACCCTAGCAAAATGCAGTCTTTGCAAAGCAGTAAACCCTTCCTGAATAACTGCCAAACTCCAGCTCATTCCCAAAGCTGAATATCTAATTCTTAGAACAGATTTCAGAGTGACAACAAAGATATGACTGACAAAGAGCACTCTGGACACAAAAATTGTTCTGACCACTTTGTTCATCCTTGGCAAAGTGTGTCAAGAAATTTGGTGACTATGTAAAAAATTGATTCTGGAGCACAAAAGGTCACTTGTTTTAATGGTAGCACTTAATCTTTGCAGGATTTCCAACTTTTAAAAAATAACTTAAAAGAAAAGGTGACATTACTTTTGAACAATCCTAGTAGAATTATGTTGAGA
>JAVCKT010025235.1:0-24304 GCA_032273925.1 Rhynchotus rufescens | reverse complement strand
CCGGTTACCGCACCCCCCACACCCGGCCCGCGCCGGGATGGTCCCGGCGGGATGCGCGGGAGCCGCCGCGGGCCGGCACGTGGAGCGGAGCCGCCCCGGGCTGCGCGGCCCGGGAGCTGCTGCTGGCACCGGCACCGGCACCGGCACCGGAGCCTGCGGCGGGGGGAGCGGCCCGCGGCTGCCGCTGCTCCCCCCGCATCGGCCGCGCCGGGAGCCCTGCGGGATTCCCGGGGTCTGCCCGGAGCGGGAGCCGCGCCGGGACAGCCCCATCCTGCTGCCCTCGCGGGCGATCCCGGCGGATCCGCTCGGGGCCGTGCTGACAGCCGGCCCATGGACACTGCTGCCCGGGATCCCTGCCGGATCCTGGTCTGGGATCAGCTCCATGCTGACAGCCGGCCCATGGACACTGCTGCCCGGGATCCCTGCCGGATCCCAGCCCGGGATCTGCTCCGTGCTGACAGCCGGCCAATGGACACTGCTGCCTCAGGATCCCTGCAGGATCCTGGCCCGGGATCAGCTCCGTGCTGACAGCGAGCCCATGGACACTGCTGCCCAGGATCCCTGCTGGATCCCAGCTCAGGATCAGCTCCATGCTGACAGCCAGCCCATGGACACTGCTGCCCGGGATCCCTGCCGGATCCCAACCCGGGGTCTGCTCCGTGCTGACCGCCAGGCAGTGAGCACGGCTGTCTCGGAGCTCTCTGCAGAGCTACAAGGGGATCCCTGCAGGATCCCAACCCTCGAGATCTGCTTGGGATCTGGGGAGGGGGATCCGTGCAGAGCTGGCGCAGGGGGAGCAGGTGCTGCTGTCTCGGAGCAATTCCATCTGCTTTCTGCCCTGCGGAGCTTCGGGAATCCTTGCTGCTCCCAGACCAACTCAGGGATCTGTTGGGATCTGCCTGCAGAGGGATCTGTCAGGGCTGGCAGCCCAGGGAACCCCTGTCCTGCAGGCGAGGGAATGTCCACGTCTGCTCCTGGCTTTGCCCAGGGATCCTGCCTGCTCCCAGCCCCGGCTGCTCTGTTGGGATCTGCCTGGAGAGGGATCCACTGGGTGCTGCCGCTTGGCCAGGGAGCAGCTGCCTTGGGTGCTCCCTGCTCCGCGGGTCTCCTGGTGGATCCCTGCCGGATCCCAGCCCAGCCTGAGGACAGCACGTGGGATCTGCCTGCACCAGTGGGTGCTGGTGTCTCCAGCTAATGGAGCAGGAAGGCACGGAGCCCGCTCCGCAGAGCTCCGAAGGGTCAGATTGCATCCTTGGCAGGATCCCTGGGGGATCCGCCAGCACCGGGAGCCCCTGGATACCCTGCAGGGTGGTGCAAAGTGGCTCTCCCAGCAGAGCTCCAGGGGCATTCCCACTGGATCCTGCCATCCCTGTTTGCTCCCAGCACGATGCCGCCCTGGCCTTGCCCGGGATGCTCGGAGGGCGCTGGGCACCGGGGAGCGGACGTGGGTGGCGCTGGCCGGGGCTTTGGAAGCGCTCGCGGGCACCGTGCAGCCCTCGGGCACCGTGCGCTGAGCGCCTGCTCCCTCTTCCCGCAGAGCCCCGTGTGCTGCCTGGAGCCGCTGGAGCACCGGGAACCGCCGCAGCCGCTGGATACCCGCGCACGGCAGGGCCTGCCGCTGCGCTCCGCATACATCCCCGTGCCCCAGCACAGGTAGGAGGGCCTGGGCGAAGCATCCCGCGGGATGCGGGAGGGCCAGGGCAAAGCTGCGGGATGTGGGAGGGCCGGCGCTCGCGGTGCCGGCGGCTCCTGGCTGCGCTCCCGCCGCGGCAGCTGCTCCCGCCGGGAAACACGAGCCGCGGGGGCCGCCCAGCCGCGCCGCGCTGTGAGCTCGGGAGCCCCGCGATAAAAATAACCCTGGCCGGAGGCGGCCGCGCTCCCGGGGTCCCGGCTGCGGGATCCTGCTGCTCGCCTGCGCTGCACGAGTGCGTTTCCCCCTCGCCGTCCCTGGGGAGAGGAGGGCTTTGGGCAGCGGGCTGCAGCGCCCGGCTCTCCGGCTGCGCGCACGAGGCCGAGCGAGCGGCACGGCCGGAGCAGGGGATGCCCAGGGCTGCCACCGGCTCCCGCCTCCCTCCCGGCCATCCCAGTGGGTGCAACTCCCCAATCCGCTGGTTTTATCCCAAACCAGAGGGTTTCCTTTACCCCATGGAGCGTTTCCCAGTGCACGGGCGCTGGGTGGGTGTAAATGGCCGGCGGGCATCTCCAGAGCTCCAGGGAGCATCTCCGGAGCCTGTGAAGCAGCCGGGGAGCACGGGCAGCGCTGCCCAAAGCGCCGCTGCCGGGACGGGCCAGCCGGGAGCCCTTCCCGGGCCACGGGCAGCGGGATCCAATGCTCTTGCCAAACAGCAGCCGTGTCCCGGCTGGCACCGGCTCCCACGGGAGCTGCTGCGGTCCCGGCCGGCGCGGGCCGCCCTCATGCTGTCCCCGTGTCCCCGCAGGAAGCTCCCCGACCAGGCGGGCCTGGACGAGGTGATGGCGGCCGCGGTGCTCACCAGCCTCTCGAGCAGCCCACTGGTGCTGGGCCCCCCGCCCGGTGCCCCCGGCACAGGTAAGGCCCCGCGGAGCCGGTACCGGTGCCGGTGCCGATGCCGGCGGTGCCCACGCTGACCCGCCGCTTGCAGAGGCCTGGCCGGAGGCGCCCACCATGTCGTCCAGCTGCAGCAGCAGCAGCAACACGAGCGGCGAGTGGAGCTGGGAGGCGGCGAGCGACCGCTCCAGCCCGTCCACGCCGTCCCCCCCGCTGCCCCCCGCCGCCGGCCGCCTGCCCCCCGCCGACCCGCCCCACGGCGCCCACTTCGTCTTCGGGGAGCCCGTCCCCAGGAAAAGGAAGGTGCGACCAGGGGGACGGCAGGGGATGGGGTCGGGATGGGGATGGGGTGGGTCTGGGATAGGGGGGGAGATTGGGATGGAAAGTGGAATGGGTTTGGGATGGGAACTGGGAGAGGGCTGTGGTGGGAATGGAGAGCTTTGGGATGGGCATGGGAACTAGGTGGGACAGGATGGTGTTAGATTGGAGACAATGGGGATGGAGTTGGGATGGGAACTGGGATGAGATGGGGTCAAGAGTAAGATGTGTTTGGAAACAGGAATGGGATAAGGCTGGAGACAGGGATTAGAGTTGTTTTGAGGACAGGAAAGAGGATGGTGATAGGATGGGGTGGGAATGGGGACAAGGTTGGGGATGGACACAGGGACAGGGCTTGAGATGGGAATGGTGAATGGGTGGTGGTGGGGACAGGGACGGGGATGACGATGGGAACAGGGACGGGGATGACGACGGGGACGAGGACGAGGGTGGCGGTGGGCACGGGCAGGCGGCCTGATGCCCTGCGTGCAGAACTCCACCAAGGTGATGTTCAAGTGCTTGTGGAAGAGCTGCGGCAAGGTGCTGAGCAGCTCCTCAGGGATGCAGAAGCACATCCGGACCGCGCACCTCGGGTAGGCGCCCCCGCCTCCGCGCCCTCCCTTTCCCGGTGGGAAGCGCCGCGCGAGCCCTCCGTGTCCCGCAGGCGGAAAGCCGACGTGGAGCAGAGCGACGGCGAGGAGGACTTCTACTACACGGAGCTGGACGTCAACGTGGACTCGCTGACGGACGGGCTCTCCAGCCTGACGCCCGTGTCCCCCACGTCCTCGGTGCCGCCGGCCTTCCCGGTGCTGGAGGCGCCGCCGGGCCCCGCGGTGCCGCCGGCCGCCCCCGAGCCGGCCCCGCTGAGCCGCTCGGCGCCCAGCGCCCTGTGCCACGTGCACACGGACCACGCGTACCAGGTGAGCACATGGACCACGCGTCCCGTGGGAGCACACGGACCACGTGTACCAGGGGAGGCCGCGGCGCCGCGCTCCCGGTGCCGGCACAACGCTCATGCCACTGCCCCGTCCCGCAGGGCTGTCCCGCTCCGCTGCGGCCCGTCACCATCGGGGACAAGCGGCTGCCGCTGCCGCCAGTGCCCGTGGTGAAGATGCACGTGGCGCTCGCCCCGGTGCTGCCCAAGCCGCCCGCTGCCGCCAGGTGAGGCTGCCATCCCAAACCGGCCCATCCCGGCCCATCCTTCCCATCCCAAGGGGATGCTCTTGGGAGGGGGCGGGTCACCCAGGGTTGTGCTGTCCTGTCCCATCCCATCACAATACTTCTAGGAGCAGTCTCCAGGGGTGCAGCGGGGCTGGACCGTCCCGTCCCCTCCCCTCCCATCCCATCCCATCCCATCCCATCCCATCCCACCGAGTTGCTCCTAGGCCAGGTCTCCTGACAGGAGGACGACTCTAGGGTTGGACCTACCCATCCTATGCCCCCCCCTCCCACTCCATTCTCCTGCATCCCATCCTATCCCACCGGGTTCCTTCTGGGAGGAGTCTCCCTGGAGTGGACCCTCCCATCCTGTCTAGTCCCGTCCGGTCCCATCCCACCCCATCCGGATGCTCTGCCCTCCAGCCGCTGTGGGACAGGGGCTTGTGGCCCTGGTCCCCACGGCGCTCCGGCCGACCGCGCGCCCCGTCCCGCCAGGAAGCCGCGCGGCGACGCCAAGAAGTGCCGCAAGGTGTACGGCATGGAGAACCGGGAGCTGTGGTGCACGGCATGCCGCTGGAAGAAGGCCTGCCAGCGCTTCGTCGACTGAGGCCGCGCCGGCCCCTTCTTGCACATTTTGCACTTCAGGTGCCTTCGCGCCCCCCTCGCCGGCCGCCCCCGGCCCCGCGCTGGACTCAGGAATCGGTGGCCGGGCGTCGTGCGGCCCCACGGGCCGGGGGGGCCACGGGCCGGGGCCGCCCGCCCTGCGCCCCGGGAGCTTTATGCACACCCCCCACCACGGAGACCCCCGTCCCCTTGGAAAATAAGCTAAATTCCCGCGCCCTCCATCCCTTTCCATCACTACGGTCCCTCCAGCCGGAGTGCCCTGGGCTGCGCAGGCTGGAAGCCGCTGCGCCCGGGGCCCCGGCGCCGAGGGGGGCGCCCCGTTGCCCACCCCGGGGGGGTTTTTACTCTTTGTATCGTCGGTCTCTCGAGTTTTGTACGCGAGGAGCGTGGCTCCCGTGGGGCCGTGCTCCGCCAAGTGCCTGCAGCAACGCGCCCATTTGCACTAAGCCAAACTGCACAAAGAGGTTTCTCGTTTTTTTTTTTTTCTTCCTTCTTTTTGTGTGTTTTTATTTTTTAAATAAAATATATGAAAAGTCGTATTTTTAAATGCTGCCCTCGCAGGGACGGGACCAGCACTGGGGCTGGGGACGTGGCATTGGGGTCTTTGGTCCCTGGCCCCTGCTATGGCCTCAGGCAGTGCCGCGGGCTGGGGGCAGCTGCCTGCGGGAAGGCTGCGTTTGGCAGGAGAAAGATTAAAAATGGCCTTTTTAAAATTTCCTTCATCATCATCATTATTGTTATCATAATAATCATAATTATTACGATAAGTGGTGCTCAGGCAGGATGGGTGCCCCCCCTCCCTCGGCCTGCTGCTGGGGGGCGCTCCAGGAGGGGGTTACCTCAAATCCTAACCTGCATACCCCAAATCCCACCCCAGTTTCCACTCGTACCCCTCCCGTCCCGCTGGTCCATGAGCCCCAAGGCCCCGAACAGCCCCCGGGGGGACTGGGGCGGCCCCTCCTCGGCCACCTGCCCAAGGTGCCTGGGGCGTTTGCAGTAGACCCAGGACCCGGAAAGCCAGGGGAGGGGAAGCGGGGGAGGAAGTGGGAAAAGGGGGTAAAAAAAAAAAAAAGGAAAGTGGAGGGAAAAATGGGGGGAAAATGGAAAAGGAAATGAGAAAAAGGGGAAAAAGAAAGAGGAAAAGGAGGAAAAAAAGGAAAAAAAGAGGAAAAGGGGAAAGGGAAAAAGAAAGAGGAAAAGGGGGAAAAAGGAAAAAAGAAAAGAGGAAAAGGGAAAAGAAGAGAAAAAGGGGAAAAAAGGAAAAAAGGAAAAGGGAAAAAAGGAAAAGGGAAAAAAGGAGAACAAAAAAGAAGAGGAAAAGGTGAAGAAAATAAGAGGAAAGGGGAAAAAAAGAAGAGGAAAGGAGAAAAAAGGAAAAGGGAAAAAAGAAAAAAGAGGAAAAGGGAAAAAAGAGGAAAAAGGAAAAGAAGAAAAGGTAAATAAAGGAAAAAAGGAAAGGAAAAGGGGAAAAGGAAAAAAAAGGAAAATGAAAAAAGGAAAAAGGAAAATAAAAAAAAAAGGAAAAAGGAAACTGGCAAAAAAAAAAAAAAAGGAAAAAAAGGAAAAGAGGGACGGGAGGGCGCAGGAAGCGGCGCCGTGGCCGCCCGCAGCGCCGCGCGCGGCCGCTGGGTGGCGCCGCCGCTCGGGCCGAGCAGCGCCCCCCCCGCCCGCCCGCCGCGCTCCGCTCTGCGCGCTTCGTTGCTCGGCTTTATTTTCATAGACAGGTTTAAAGCACGTTGAAAAATAAATATATATGAAAGCATACACACAGCACTCTTACTATGCAGAATGTCCCCCCAAAAAGGCAGAAATTCCCAACACAACCGAGAGCCTACAAATAAAAAGAACCATTTCAGTATGGCTCTCTCAGGAGTCGCACATGTCACAGAATGAGCTAAAAAATAAAGATTATCTTTAATAATATTGCAAAAAATTCCAGTTTTTGCATTTTCATGGAGTTTCCTTCCTAGAGGGCGATGTGCAAAACCGGGGCGTTCGGGGGGAGCCGCAGCAGGGGCTGCTGGAGGGGGGGACGGCGCCAGAGGGGACAACCAGGATGGTCCCCAAAGTCAGCGTCCCCGCGGAGACGCAGCCAACGGAGCGGGGCTCCCGCTTTGCAAACGCGGGAGAGTTAAAGGCAGAACTGGAGCTGCAGAACAAACCGGGAGCTAAGGCCAAGCGGGAGCTGCTTGTTCCTACGGGAGCTTCTCCCTCCCGCTCTGCTCTTCAGTATGGACCAAATTGAGAGTCACTCGCAACCCTTCCATAGACCATTCCCATTCCATCCCCCCAGATCATCCCCTAACTCCGGCAGGGTGAACGACGCCCTTAAACGCCACCCCACAAGGGAAATAACATACAAAAATAACTGAAATTCATCATTTCTTAACGAGCGGCGCCCGAAAACACCAAGTGGACGGGAGAAGATGCAAGAATCGAATTTCTCCGCGGTGAAGGAGCCGACGCGGGACAGAGCGGAGCCCGGTGGATGCTCCAGGGCTAAGATACCAGCACCGCGGGGCTTCCAAAGCGCCGCCTGTTTCTGGCACGGTTTTATGTTAAAAATAAAAAGAGAATAACAGAGAACCCGGGTGAACGGCCCTGGCCAGTCTATAGGGCTGCTTTAAGAAAAGATGAGGCGCCAGAATTCGATGGAGACCCAACGGTTTGTCGTCCCGAATGGAGTTATCCTGTTGAGCCTAGCTCTGTATATATATATAGATATATACACACACCCCCACGCGCACGCACACACATTATATATATATATATATATATATTTAGAAAAAAATTAAAAAAGGGAATCTCAGTGAATTATACACAGCCCCGAGGGGAAGTACAAAGGCCGGGGGTCCCGCGCGGGCTCTGGAAGCGCCCGGGAGGAGTTTGCATAGCCGGACACGGAGCCTCCCGCATCCCGCTTCCCGCGGCTCCGCACGGGGGGCGCTGGGGGGGCAGAGGGCGCTTCCCCCGCCCTCGCTTGGAGCAAAATCCTTTAAAAAAAGGGACAAAATCCCAAGGGAAGCGGCGCCTGCTCCGGGAAGCGGAGCCGCCGCAAGGGCCGAGGCATCCGGAGGGCCCTGCGTCTCCGGGCAAACAAAGCACTTAAAATATCCATCCCGGGTTAGAACGCCTTTATTTGGGGCATATATAGGGAGTGTTAGTAATATAGAAGCTATATTTTAACCTCGTAACCAGGTAGGTTTCCGTGTGGCTCCTCCGCTTCCCTCTCCCTTTGTTTCCCATTGGAAAACGCATCCGGAAGCCCCGTGCTCCCTGCCTGCCTCTGGAAACGGGGAAGAAAAGGGGAAAAGACACGAGCTGCTTCCCGGCCGGGAACACAAGCAAGCGAACCCACAGACTGGAATCCCACGGGACAAACAGGAAGGAATGTCACGGAAACTCAGCGGGCTTGAAAGCTTTCGGTCTCTATGGGTTTTTTTTCCTTAAAAAATAAAAGCAGCAAGTCCAAGTTCCTCAACCCTGCAGCGAGCAGCAGCCGACGGGGCTGCGGGCTCCCTTCAACCCACACCAACATCCAAGGACACGGAGCAGCTCCAAAACACGGCTCCCAATTACCGGGATGCACCAAGAGCGACCGTCCCATCGGGAAACGGGAACCAGCCGGGAACAGCAGGAATTACAAGGGAGAAGGAGGCAGCAACGCGGGCACCGAGCAGCAGAAATCCCTGCGGATTTGCTCTGCTGGCGCCTTGCAAAAGAAATCCCCTTTTCGTGTTCTTTGCTTGGTGGAACCACGCTTTCCATAAAGGAATAAATAAATAGTATCACCTGCGGGAAGTTTTAAGCTGCTTTTCCCCCCAGACTGCCCTCGTGCTGCTGGGAACACGTAGCACCTCGCAGGGGTTTGGCTTGGCGGCGGCAGGCGGCAAGGCGGGATCGCTGCTCCGGAGCAAGGAAACAGGGAGGTTTCTGCCCTTTTTTAAAAAAGAAGTAACAAAAAAGCACCAGAAGCGAAGAGGGGAGGGGAGAAGGTGCCTTTCCCGGCTGGAACGCGTGCGCCGGGTTTTGCCGCTGCTGTTTCCGCGCAGTCGGATGCAAGTGGAGAGAGCCCCGGGAATCTGCCGGGAGAGCAACCTGCTGCTCCAAGGGTTTGATCCGCAAATTCACACGGAACCAGTGCAACAAGACCCGAGGTTTTCTCGAGGAAACTCAACCGGAGCAGTGCCTACCACCAGCGAAGGAAAACTGCAGCGTGGCGCGGGAATAATGTACCCGGCTCCATCCCGGCCCCGCGGGAACCCCCGAGGGGAAGAGCGGGATCCCGGGAGGCCGGGGCTGCTCCGGCTCCGTTCCCGCAGTTCACCCTGCCGAGCGTTTCCCGGGGTGCATCCAGTTGTGGGAAAGGCAGCTGGCACCCGAAGGAGGCGGTGGAAACCCAGAGCGGCTCCGCAGCAACCCGCGTCCCCTAAAACGAACCATTTTTATGGAAATGTCAACAGTCACTCCATGGACAGGACGAACCAAGGCTGGAAGACGGGAGCAGGGAAAGACGCCGGCAGGTCCAAGCACCAGCGCCCGCTGTTCTGGAAGGAACTCGTAAGGCTGAAGCCCGACTTGCCTTTTGATCTATTTGGCTCCGTAAAAACCATACAAAACAGTAAAACTTCTCTTTAAAGAGCTCGTTAGCAAAAGGCCGCCGTGACTCAGAAGCCCTTGACATCCTCGTTTGCACACCACTAGTCTGCACTTCCACTGCGGCCGGGGTGCTGGAGCCCAGCAAAGGGCTCCCGAAGAGGGAAAAACCTCCACAAAACCAGAACCTCCGAGCGGCAGGAGCCCCGAGACGCGCGGGGCACCGACCCGAGGCGACGCCGACTCGTACGGCATCGGAGCGGAACACATACGGACTTGTTTATAAAACACAGGAATTATTTTGCACACATGGACGACAACAAGGCTACGTAGTTTTTCCAACAGACTCCTTCCTCCCCCGCCCTCCCTTTCCCCTACAAACATCCAAACGAACGGAACAAAAAAATCCCTAAGAAATCCAGGTAAAATCCTTGTCGTTCTCCCCAGAGTTCTCCTGCTCCTGCGGAGAGTCGACGTCTTTGTCGTCGTCTAAAATCACGTCGTCTTGCGACATCCCCACGTCGTCTTTCCACTTGATGTCGTCGTCCTCTCCCATCTCGTCGTCCCCTTCTACTTTGATGTCATCCGGGTCTTCCAGGTAGGGGCCCTCGGCGGGATAGAGCTCGTCGGGAGAGGCCTCGGCGCCGCTGGGATGCAGGCGCCCGGCCCCGCCGCGGCCGGAGCAGTCGGCGCACACGCCGTGGCGCCGCGAGCCGTGCTTGATGCCCACGCTGGCCGCCGACATGAACACGCGGTTGCAGACTTTGCACACGTATTTTTTGTCTTTGCTGTGGACCTAGGGGAGGAAAAGGAGGGAAAAAACGAACGTCAGCAGAGAAGGAATGTGGAAGGACGGCCGTCCTCATCCTCCTGCAGGGGAGAAGCCCGGAGCCCCTGTGGGGAAGGAGGGCTCTATTGCAGCAGGATTTCAAGGGACAGGGGAAAACGTGCTGGCAACACTCCCATTTCTGAGGAAGTAACACACAAAAATGTTAATAACCGTTTTCCAAAATGCAAAGCTAAGTGGCCACCGGCTGGCACAACAAGGAGGGCAGCCAGAGGCATCGAAAGCTTCGGATCTGCCTCTGGGATGTGAATGCCCAAAGGGACATCCCAGGCCCAAGTCCGGCACAGCACCAGATGGATGGGACACATCTCAGTGGACAGACCCATGGAAGGGGGTTTGGGGAGAGAAAAAAAAGAAAAAACCATGTTAAGATGTGTGGCTGTTTGTGACTGTGGCTCAGCTTGTCCCTTCCCCATTCGGGAATGCTCCGGCCGCGCCAGGACAGCGGCTACAGATGAGCTCGGGATGAGCAAAGGTGAGGAGGGAGATACCAGGGGGGGCTCTGAGGAGCCCCGGCAGGTAAAGCAAAAGAAACCTCAAACTCGAGGAGGCTCCTGATCCCCCTCCTCCGGAGCAGCCGCCCCGGGCCGCCCGCGAGCCGCTCACCAAGGTGTGCCGCTTCATGTGCTCGCGGCGCGTGAACTTCTTCCCGCAGATTTCGCACGGATACGGCCTCTCCCCCGTATGGGATCGCATGTGTCTCTTCAGGATGCACTGGTGCATGGCCGAGAAACTGCAGTAGGGGCACTTGAACTTCTTCCTGATCACCGTGAACTCGTTGACTGCAAGAGAAGGAGCAGAACACATGGATTAATCCCAGAACAGCCTGGCACGCTCCACCTTCCAGCTTAACGTTTCCCCATTGAATTATTTCCCCATGAAAGCATTTTCATACCTCTGAAGCACCTGAAACCTCTCCTATCCATACACTTACACAGTGTGATTAAAGCTAAGAACTTAAAACACCTTAATCAAAGCAACTTTTGAAAAAGCCAAGCAAACATTTAGCAACGGCCATCAACACACACTGGCTGATGCTTTTTAAAGAGGAAAGGACAGCGGCTGCTAATCTACTGTCATGTTATTTTGCTATCGTGAATTAGCCTAAATCCCAGAGTAAATAACTCGGTTGTCCTTTGTGGAAGAAGTGGGAGCTGTGGAAAAAGAAGCTGAACCACAGGACGGATCATCGGAATAACCTTACTCTTAGTGACGGAGAAGTGCAAGAACCACCGCAGTATAAGACCTCATACCCAGCAGTATTCCCAGGAATGTGCAAACACTGAGGAATATCCATCAGGAAAAGCACAGCCAGACAAATGCATTCAACAGGATCCAGCTCTCGGCTAGTCTCACCATTACGGCACGGGCAGAGAAATCCAGGAAGGTGCCTAATACTGAACTGGAGCACGACCCGTGCAAGCCTCCCTGCAACTCAACTGCACACTCCTTTGGGACTTTATTATTTTTATCATATTTTGCAGGACTGGAAGATAAGGAATTTTCTGCACTCCTCCTGACACTTGATTCTCTCCTTCTTGTCATCTTCTTGGAAGGGCACTGCCAGCAAACCTGAGGGCTGCAAACAGTATTCACAGCCCCAGGGTCTCCTTCAGCAGAGCAGCTCTGTGGGGGTTTCCTCCTCCAAACAAAACCCAAGGTGCAAAATGCAAAATCCAGCAGCAGAAAGCAGGGAATTCCCTGTTCCCTAAGGAAATCCACCCATCTACATTTTGAAATGACTGTCCACGTGCATGTAATTTTTATCTCCACCTTCTTTAATTCTCTTTCTTTCATTAATATGTTAATTTGTCTCCTAATTATTGTCATTTCTCAAAACAATGCAGTGTTTACATAACAAGGAGGGGAAAAAAGGACGCAAATTCGTGTTAATTATCTAAATTATGCTACTGCATATGCAAATGGCTTGTTTTGGTAAAGGAAGCAGTGTAGGTGAGACAGTAAAGGGAGATCCCACAGCTCCTATAGGTTCCGAATACTTTGCAAGATCTTTAGCTGCTCCTTCCGAAGCTCCCTCCTAGCAAGCCCTGCTAGCTGAGCGGTGCCGCATGCTCTCCTACACCTCAGGAAACGCCTGCGGGAGTCAAATAGTGCACTGGAAAAATAAAAAAAGCTAATTTAAAAAAGCTCTCACCCTCTTTTGCAAACTCAGCATGCCTCTGAATTGGGCATCACTTAATACTCAGTTCTGGGCTGTCGTTTCCTTCTCTTTTGAACATTTACTTTCTCGTGGATTTGCAATGCAGATGAAAATAACACGCAAAGTAACCGGCGTTGAGTCTCATATATAACCAGTGCAAACTGCGCCGTGAGGGCAGGACAAAG
The DNA here is from genome assembly GCA_032273925.1 of Rhynchotus rufescens. NCBI lineage: Eukaryota > Metazoa > Chordata > Aves > Tinamiformes > Tinamidae > Rhynchotus > Rhynchotus rufescens. Next base: position 11,888 of record JAVCKT010025235.1, on the reverse strand, counting down.
CCCACGATGTCTTCATGGGGGCAGTAAATAACCTGGAAACGTCACTCTTTAACTGGCCTTTTGCTCTTTGTTTCCACCAGGAAATCCAGGCAGGACACAGAGAGCTATGAGGCTTTCAACACACAGAGAAAACACACTATTTCACAGGGGCTCCAAAGCTGAGCAGCTTCCTATTCTGCTCCTATGTTCAGCATTTGGCAGCGGAATAAATAAGGAGAATTCCACAGGAAGCAGATGTGCTCCTCCTCTTACTAGGTGCAAACCTTAGCCCAAGGCAAAGCTAGGAAAGATCTGAGGGAATTGTGCTGCAATTGTGCTTTGTTACTACATCCACTACTTTAAATGAAACTCCACATCTACCACTTTAAAATCAGAACATCTCAACACTCGAAAAGCTCATCTTAAAGGAAAGATGATGAAAAGAGGGCTTGTTTCTTTCTAACTCAGAATAAAAGAATGGTTCAAACTATTAAAAGTTATTATATGAATTCTGTGAAGTATTTTGTGAAATATTCTATGAATTCAGTGCTTTTCCTGGCTACTTAAAGGAAAAAGAAAGCCACCACACAGGTACCTGAAAAAATACCCGTTCTGATCAGCAGCTTCAACGAGATGTAATATTCTTTCCTCCTGCACTGCTGTCCCGATCTGCTCCTCAGTTGTGGAATTGCTTCCTACGAAGCCTCTTTGCAAAGAGGTTGTGAGAATTTTCCAGCCCTAAACAGTGGGAGGCGGAAAAAAATCCCCTTGCTGCCCTGGCCCACGTTGTGACGACAGCAACAGGGAGAGCTGGTTTATTCACCTGTCAGCAAAGATTACGGAATTTCCAAAGCCTGCTGTAATGGGATAACATGCCCATTCGCGCCGCTTTGGGCACCTCCAGGGCAATACTTGGACGTGCAAGTTCCAGGCACCGTTCGCTTTCCACGGAGCTGTTCTGCTGGCCAGGGCTTTGTGCAAGCACAGTCCCAGCTCGTATCTAACTTCTCATCTGCAAGATTTTGCTGGAACAACTGGAATATTGGAAAGCAAAAGGCCTTTATTCTTCTATTTGCTCCCTTTCCGGGAAAACTGAAATAAGAGGAATTTTTTTTTGCTGCATCTTCTCCTTTGGACATGACACTCCACTCTAGTCTACGCAGTCTGAGGCAAGGAGCCCACTTTCTCCAACAGGAAAATCCTTCGCAAATTCCTCCTTTTTGATAGCAGGGTATTCATGAGGAGCGTTCCCAGGCTGCTCTCGGGGTTGCTCGGGTATGAACAGCAGGCCACGCAGCCAAAACATCTGCACGGCCCAGGATCACCGTAAACCTCTTAGGGCGCAGTCTAGACAAGGCAACAAGCTCTAAGCTGATCCCGGGAAGTCACCGGGGGTCACAGATCCTTCCTGCCTCCATCCAAGGCCATTTCCCCAGCAGACCCGTGCTGGGGATTGCTCGGATACGGTGCACGTTTGCACAGCCAACCTGCACAACAAGCACCACGCTTAGGTATTTCTGAAGAGCAGTTACAAACCTAACATACTCTTTTAATTACTTCTATTTATCAAAGCAGACAAAAGCCTTAAGGTCAAACAGACTGAAAATCTGCTTCTAACACCATATTCCGAACAACTCCCGATTACAGCATCCCTCGTGGTTACTTTTTTGCCTGTATTCATCTTAAATCACTAGAGAATAACGTTTTCAGCTTACATTTAAAAATAGTCACAGAACGTTTTTTGCAGTTACAGTTTTATTGAAAAGTCTTTCACCAAATAGCCATATATTTTTGTATCTACAAAAGTCAACACCTGAAAAATAACAGCATTGTAGACAAAAAAAATGTATTGCAGGGATTTTCACAGTACTGTTCAATATATGTGCCTATAAACACATATATTTAACGAGCAACATACCAACTTTGGTATAGACATAGCTTTTTGTCTAAATGACAAAGTTAAAACGCACAAACTTTTGGTCCTACATAGGAAGTCTCATATTAATATTTTATAGAGCTTACGTATAGCAGCATCAAGGTCTAAGGAAATCATTACCCAGATCACCAAGACCATTAACAGTAGTGCCCCAGATAACGAGCTGCCCGTCAGGATTATATGAAGAATAGCACCAAGAAATGGAGACTATAATATAAAAAATGTCATAGTAAAAAAAAAAGATTCTATGTACTTAATTTCATTAAAATGTTTACAAATTATATGCATTAAAAAAAAAAATCAACCAACAATGCTTGAAAAGCAGTCTTTGGTATTGTCTTCTCAAGTAACTCCTTATTTCACTGAGGTTAGTTTTTCTTGGTTTTCATGTTTTAATATCTTTCTTAAGTAAAAAACTTACCCTTTTTTCCCTCATGTAAAAAAGTAAAAAGTAGCTTTCAAAAAATAAGAATATACTGCAAAAATACAGTAAAAATATAGTCTATCAGGCTCTAAGGAAACTCATTCACAAATTCCTTTGGATCAGAGAAAGCCAAGCGCAAACCCTGACATTTGGTAAAGGGAAAATCCTGTGGTCTGGTGGAGCGGCTGGAAGGGCTCCCACGGCAAAGCAACGCGCTCCGTTCCCGACAGCCTCCTCGTCCCTCTGCTCTGTGTCTCCCGGGCACGGAGTGGGGCTGCCTGCACTTGGCGACTCAACCGGTGGCTCTTGGAGCCACTTGGAAGACACGTGGGACAGTAACGAGCCACATGGGACAGGGCTGCGGGAAGGAAGGGGGTCCCGGTGCTTTGCAGAGTGTCTTATTGAGGAAGAAATGCTGCGAGAAGGCAGAAAATGCCCCAATTTCTCCCTGTGCCCTCAGAAACAACCTTCAACATTGGACAACATCAACAGGTGGAGGAGCAAAAGGGCACGGAGAGGCACCCAGTGAGGATGTCACCCATGTCACCAGCTCCACAAATGCCGCCCGCGCCGTTTGCAGCTCCCAGTGGGGAACAATTCCCGGGAGCGCCAGCGATGGCAGGAGGCAGCGGTAGGGAACAAACGGGGACACAGTTACCACGGCAAACAGGGGAACACCAGCTGCCTAACACAGAGGAACCCAGCCTTGCCGCTGCATCTCTGCTGCTCCAAACCTGCCTGAAAGCTCCAAGTTTCTCCTCGAAGCTGCACCCTGCAGCAGGAGCAGCGCTAGGCCAGAATATTCCCACTCCCCCTGTACCAAGAACACGGGGCAGGAAGAATCCCCAGAACCTGCTCCTCCGGGATCCCACGGAAAATTGAAGATCTCAAGCTGCGTAAGGCCCTTGGGTGCCTGATCACCTAGTTCCTGTTTTTGTCTCCCTGAGATGCAATCCTATTCCAAGGGAAGGAGCTTCCTCCCGAACAAGGCAAAGGATCCTCTGCAAGCTGCTTTGGCTTTTCCAGTTGTCCTGGTGTGTTAAGGAAGGCAACCCTGTAACAGGCACAAGGAGCAGCTGAAAAGCACCACGCTTTCAATCAGACAACTTCCATTTAACAGGTACCAGGATCTGGTCTGTGTCTAAATATACAGCAAGAGGCGCATGTAATTATTTAATCTCCTTTAAAAAAAGTAATAAAACAGGCATTAAGGAAAGCCTTCAACCTCACAGTAAAAACTACAACTGATTTTCTGCACGCCCCATAGCTCACAGTACAGCCCCTGCTTTCTCGCTCAGCTGCACACATTCACAGTTTGGCTAACTTCATAGATCATTTAAAACAAAGTAGAGTAGGAAATGCAAGGGACCCCTGATAGTCACAGTCATGCTCAAGGACATTTTAAGAAGCTCTAGCACCTTCCAAGATAATAGCAAGTAATAAAATATACAAAACTTGGAAAAAAAGAAATTGAAGCTCAAGGAGTATATCCTGTTGCTAAAGGCACAGGATGTTTTCTTGCCCCAACCCCTAAAATGACATAGAAAATAGCCTTAATAAACATCACTGAGCTCCTACAGCCACCCCAGAGGGACCAGGCTGTCCGTGAATGGAGCACCAGGCTGCAACTCGGACACCCCAATTCCACGACTGAAGCTACAGCCCTAACATGTTCACAAGACCTGGTGTGTTATTCTCCCCGCCAACATGAGGAAACATCCCATTTCTTTTATAAAGCACTTTGAGATCCACTGACAAAAAAACATTAAGGCAATAAGTACACAGTATCAGCATACCAATAAAATAGCCCAAGTGCCATTATATGGATGGACAACAGCATCTGTGCACACACTGCACCCTGGTTGCGATCATCTGCTCTATAGGATCTGCACCCTGTGTGTGCTGACCCTGATGGACATTTGGGAGTTACTCTTTACATTACACCCGCAGCAGGTTGTTTTGCAGTAGGAAACAGCGACACACGCTGCTTTTCCTAGCCTGAAAGAACTGAATGCCCAGTGCACACCGTGGTCACACATCATCAGCATCCTGATTTTGTTGCACACTATCCAAGAGCTCCAGCCCCGGCAGCGGGGCACAAACTTTCATGTGGTTCGTGAGGTTCTTCTGGGTGCCAAAGCCCTTGCCACAAGAGAGGCACATAAAAGCACGCTCGCTCGAGTGCACGGCCATCAGGTGCCGGTTTAAGTCCGTCTTATCCCGAAAGAGCTTGGCACAGCTGGGACACCGCATCTTCTTACACTTGAAGTGGACGGTCTTCTGGTGCCGATCCATGTTGGATTTGAGCGTGAAGCTGGCAGGGCATTTGGAGCACTGGAAGCAAGCGAGCGGCGCGGCGGGGACGCCGTCCCCAGGGCCCGCCCGGGGACACTCGGCGCAGTCCGTGGGGACGAGGACGGCCGCCGCGTGCGCCAGGACGTGCTCCTGGAGGCGCTGGGCGCACTCGAACGGCCGCCGGCAGAAACCGCACAGCAGCCTCTTGGCGAGGGCCGCGTCTAGGAACAGGCCGTCCCCGGATGCCTCCGTGTCTTCGGATCTTGGAAAGCTCGAATCTGGAACGGAAAAACACCTGCAGATCAGCATCTTCCGGTATAAAATAATAATAGGTAAAAAATATGTTTTTTGCTCTGCTTACCTGAGTCAGGGCTATCAAGCTGCCAAAGCGTTAAAAATCCATCGTAAGTGGCCTGCAAATGAGAAGTTTAAGTTAAGGCAAGAATTGGCAAGAACATGTAGTTCCTTTGTGGTCAATGCTTAGACTCCTTCCTTATCAATACCCTTCCTCCATGTTTAAGGGAGGTTCATCATTAGAGCTGGCAATTTGTCTACTGCCCTTTACAAAATTCTCCCTGTTGGCAAAGCTTAGTTACTCAGGCCAAGGGAGGACAACAAACTTTGCAAGATAATGCAAAATTGATGTGTAAAAACAGTAATTAAAGGTCCTGTTTAGGTCCTTGCACTCAATTTTCAGTGTCACTAAGCACCTGTAGCTCCCACTCAAGCCAGTGGGAAACACAGGACGGAAAATGTTTAGCAAGACAAATAAAACTGGAAAAAAAATCCCCTTAGCCCTACCAAAGAGAGGGAGAGATGCCCATCGAAAGCACTGTGTGCTCCGCACAGCTGCCTCCGTGCCATCCTCCTGGGCACTGCCAATTCCAAGTACAAATGAAAGCTGATTTTTCCACAAGCTGTTTGCAAGATGCTGCGTGTGGCAGATGGCAGCGCCCCGTGAGGCAGAGCTCACGATGCCCAGCCCAGGGCAGGGGCTGCTCGCAGCTCTTGCCACTCGTTTTTCTCTAAGGTGACCGCAAAGGATTGCATTTGCATCCACTTGTTTAATGAGGAGCAAGTCTTATTCGAAATATTACCAATTAGAAAAACTACTGAAAACAATGAGTCTTGCATTACATAAAATTAGCCTGCTTCTACACATACTGAGAGAGATCAAAGAAACCCAAATCCAAAATAACAAAAATAAGCACTGGACAGCTGGGTGCTGTTTATGCTATTACGACTCTTCTTATATACAATATTTTGCAAACTAATGGATTTATAATTTTGTATACTTTAAAACATGCATAAACTTTTCTGACTGTAAGTGCTGTTGAGGTCAGGGAAAAAAAAGGGTAAAATTAGGACAACGCCAGCTCTAACCTCAACAGAGCTTTAGGTTTAAAAATAACCCCTATTTTAAAGAATCAGCTAGGAGATGAAGGTGTAAGACACGATGGCCTCGCAGAGCACTCTGAACTGGGGTGAGCCTGACCAAGCAGGACCCTGCATATTTAAGGTTTTTGCGTTCCTTACCTGGGCTGAGGTCCAGGTCTCTGCCTTTGCGGCGGCCTCTGGGGACATTGCACCAGAGGAGCAGCTCGAGGGGGGGCTCTGGGTGGCAGGGGGCGGCGGGGGCGACGGTGCTTCCACTTTGCCCTCACACTGGCCCCTCCGACGAGTCGTGTCGGTCCCTGGGGAACACAGGAAACGAATCTCACCCACGGGCAGCAGCAGCAGCAGCAGCAGCCGGCGGCTGTGGCAGGGCCTCGGCGCGGCAGCGACCGGCGGCTCCTCGAGGGTGCCGGGGTTGATTTTGGGGTGGGTTTCCGAGGCAGCCTCCCCTCCCGAAGCGCGTGGTCTGCGCGGGCGGCCGCGCCGGGGCTGCCGCTCGCGGCACCGTCGCTCCAGGCGCCGTCGGGAGGAGAAGCGCGAGGCGGCACCGGCGTCCTCGGGCCTCCACGCGCCGGCCCCAATACGGGCGGTTCATTTTGCAGCTCGTGTGCACACGGGAAACGTCGTTCTCCCGTCAGTCTTCACGTTTTAAAGCTTTCAAACCCAAGATTTGACCGCGGTGTTTTATTTAATGTGGAAGTGGCAATCCTTGATCTCAAAGTGCTTTACAAAAGATGGAAAAACAATGTATTACTCTGGTTTGATAGGCTTGGATGTTGGAGGGCTAATCCATTATACCTGACAGGCACGAGATTCTAAAAATCCACTGCAGTTAGAAAAGGAAAGCAAATATTTGGTCTAACATCTTTGTCCTTACAGCAGCAGCCAAATGGTATACAATATTCCCCCAAATACGCTGATAATCAGTGACAAATCCATATACAAATAAACACTGTGACCACAACTGGTTTCTGTGCGTTACAAATTGTTAATTAAACCTTAACAAACCCCGACTGCACATTGGCATAGACCACAGGTTGTAATAAGGTACTGAGCAGGTCAGTACTTTTGAAGAGGCAGGCAGGCAAAACTCAGAAGCAAATATTGTAGGCTCCTATAAATTATAATAATAATAAAACATGTAAGAAAACCATATTTGAAGCACTGTGCCCTAAAGCCTTTTTACTGCTATTCCAAAAGGGTGTAATAGAAACTTTAATGGCTACAAAAACCACTCTTAAATGCAACCAAAAATAACAAGTCCCAAAGTTTCTGCTTTGCGCTCCGATCTGGGTCGCAAGGAAGTCATCAAGCAGAACTGTAGGCAGGTTTCTAAACAGGAGCTAGCCCAAGCCTAACTTTTTCTGAGCTGTCAAAGGAAATGCTGCTCTCGCTCCACGGGCTGGGCGTTTGATCTCCCTTCCCCTGCTTTGATCACAGAGCGAAGTCTGGCACAACCTGCACAGATTTAACCGATGGTGTTGGCAGCGTGCGAGGTCTGCTCTGCTGCTGCTCTTCGTTTGCTCGTAGAATGTAAAGGGAGGACAACAAAGCACTGAACCCCCCATAAACTGAACACGGGCAACAATGAGGAAAAAAAGAGCGATTCATCAGTATTTCCAGTCAGAAACAATAAATTAAATCATTCAAAACGAGCCAGAAAGAGATACAACGCAACAAAAAGGTACAAACATCCGTTTTAAAGCAACAATAAATATTTATTTGGTTTCAGAACTGCAAGTATCACAAGAAGGGAACCACATAAATGATCCATAGTTTGTATACTAGAACACAAACAGCACCTGAATTTAGATTTTGTCTCATTCTGACTAGTATGGTGATTTGTGCTCATCTTTAATGAACGATATTTTACCTCTTTAATCGGAAATTAAAGGCACTTTCCTGCAGACAGCTTTGCATATGGAACAAGGTACGTGGGTTTAGCAGTTATCTATATGACTAGAGGATTCTCTGTGGTTCCGAGAACTGACAGCTCAACAGTAAAACCATTACAGAAAACAACCTGAAGGGCAAAGGTTATTTTATACCTTGCTTTAAATGACAACCATTCTTCCCTAAATCTTCATTTACCACGTGCAGAAATTCCATGCCAAACTGGATACCTTCAACTCCCACCTGGGAGAAGCGACCACCGTGTAAATGTATTCCTTTAACATGCACGGCCCTCAGTGAGCTGCTGGCTAAAAATAAAATATCAGCCGCTTTGCCCAAAAGAAAAGGGCTCTGTGCACCACGTACTCACTTGGACAACAAGCTTCATAGGAGATGCTGCTATAAACAGCTTTAGTTGCAACAGGGTAAACAGGAAAAGCCAAACTTAGACATATAAAGAAGTATAGAGCATGCTGTTCTGCAGACGTGAAAGGACTCTTTAATGCAGGCAATCGCCCCCAAAGCTGAAATATTTTTTACTTTTTTCTTCAAATGTGAACACAAGGATATGAATTAACCAACTCGTTTTCTAATGAGCATTAAAGTTCGCACTCTCTTGCTTATAGTTGGGAAAACCAGCTCTAAAGGCCTTTAACTAAAGAGCAAAAAGCCGTTGAGAATTTTATAAATGTGGCATGACTGTGGACAGCAGCAGTACCAAGTGCAGGGGCACGAGTGAGAAACAGCAAAGCTGCTGAACACAGGAGCACTGCTGCAATGTGAAACAGGGAAACAAGCGGCCCGTCCCCGGGAAGATAAGGAAAACCAGAATATTTCCCATCTGCGAGACATCTACAACAGAAAACTGCAGTATTTCCCATCTGCAAGACATCTACAACATGAAATGATGCAGGCCACTACCTATGAATACCCAAGGGAAAGTCAGTAGCCAGCATGTGTCTTTCTTGCAAAATACATGTGTGCTTTGAGTTTCCAACAAACATGATAAGAATGTCAGTTCTGAGGACAAATCCTGGAATTTCATAACTTCTCAAAGCCATCTCACTGCAGGCTACCTGGGAACCATGTCACCTGAACGGCAAGGCACCTACATTTCCCCTTTTGTTTTAAATTGGTTGACTTTAAAATACTATACTCATATTTCACTGCACCATAGGGATAGAGTGATGTTCATGGGAAAAACATTGTTCTGTGCTCCGTTTCCATTAACTAAGTGCTAAGTAATTTCACACCTCACATTATCATTACAAGACACAGCGAACTAGAAAAAAAGGGCACGATGCAAAGTGAAAACCTTGGGGTAACCTCTGGAAACTTTGACAACAATATGAACTTTGCAAAAGGAAAATTAAAGTTTGGAATGCATGGGGTAACTTTCCAAGTTATTCTGTAAATTAGTGCACTTCCAAATGAGTGCATTTCCTTTGCAACTCGGACAGGTGGGAACTACCACCCTGCTCTTGCTGTTTTGTAAATGAGAGTCCTGTTTACTGGGCTTCGGCCCTGTTCCCTCCCCTTTGATTTTTTTACATGACCCAGGAGTTAAAATGACTCAACATCCTCAAATTGTGTTTGCTGAAAAAAGTGAAAAACACCTTCAAAGTCAGCACCAGCTCGGGCAGTGTTCTCAGATCTCCACGATTTCATCACTTCTTTACTGGTATTTTCTACACAGAAATTTTCTATTAAATTCCCTGTCCTTCTGTATTTCACAGGTTTTGACCACAAAACCCCATCTTCTATTAGGGTGTCTTCCCCGAGTGAAGATGCCCGTTTTATCTGTAGAAGGAATCTCTTATCAGCCAGAACCGTATCCCCCTTTCTGCTGACACACCCACAGCCCAAAGAGCAAATTTGTCTCAGTAATTCACTTTTCCAGAAAGATGAGGTAACTGCAGCTTAGTGCAATGAAATTTGTACAACAGCAAAAGGACACGAAAACAGGGACCTCAAACAGACCGAAAGGGAACTCCTGCGTCATCACATTCGCTGACAATCTGTCTTTTACCCCATTTATAAATCTATCAAATCTCCTTTTAAACCTAGTCGGTCTTTCGGCTACATAAGGCCTGTTTGAGAACCTCATTTCTCAGCTCGTTAGACACCCTCTAATTCCTAGCTTTAATTTATGATCGGTTTCTCCTCATTTCTCTTTATGCCAAGTGGTCCTTCAGCGTACGAGCAAAATCCCAAATTCCCACACCAAGAAAATGATGGATAGGGCGCAATCCAATCGTTATTCCAGTTTATCACGACGGAAGATGAAACCACTGATTTCAGCAGTCACAAATGAGAGATCCCAAAGCCAGAGCATAACTCACAAGGCCCCTTGGCTCGCCCGCCGGGTGCCAGCGGAGGGCACCCTTTCCATGGGCTAAATCCACGGAGATCTCGCTACTTCACTGCTTAGCTTAGTTCAAACCGTCCACCTCTGATTTAATTGGAGCTTATTCAATAAGCAAACCCCTGTGGAAAGAGCAGCGCTGCCTTAACAGCTCCCTCCCCTGCCCAGGATTTAAGCTGCAGAAGAAGGTACAAAATAGTTGTTTTTTTTTTTTCTAAATCAAGTAGATTTTAAAAAAAATCCACTGATAAAATATGAGAAGGGAAAAGAGATACCAAGACTGACATTACACCCTCCAGTTATCTCACTTATCATACAATCTGAATGACCATTAAGAGTAATTTTTTTCAGCTATTAAAGGAAAAAAAAATAGATACCTTAAGTAAACTTTTGAATCTATCTAATTGTGCATATCTCTTAGATTAAACCTTTCTGGTTGGAAATGGACATGAACTACCCAGAAATTTGTTCTATGACATATCACAAACTACCCCACACATTTGTGTTTCCACCTTGAGATATTTTCAACATTCACAGGGTTATTTTTTTGTGCAGCCCAGAATCCAACGACTTTACAGTCACAGTGAAGAAGCTACACAGACATGCTGAAAAATAAGCTGTGCTGGAACAGAACAGCCACGTCCAACAGATGAACAGCAGTGAAAGACTCATTCCCAAGGACAGGTCTAGCAAAGTCAAACCTTCTCATTACTTAGAGAAAGGGGCCTAGAAGTAGAAATCGGAAAGCAAACACTGCAGGATCCACAAAACCGTAACTGTTTTTAGGATCATGGGAGCACCAGTGAAGCAACAGACACCCCTTCCCATTTTAATATTAGTCAATTTTGGATTCAAAGCCTCTGTAGCGACTTTTCAAACTGATCTGACCTGAAGGCTGGTTTGCACCTACTACTTTGCAATCAGGTAAAACAAATTTGGTGATAAACGCTACGTGAATATACGCTACACGCTCCCATCTGCAGCTTCCAGAGCTGACAAAGTTGCATCAATAACAGACACAGGTTTCCAAATTTTACAAGCAGCGACTAAAACAGTTATGGGATAACACAAGAGAAGACGACCTGCGTTTCCTTCTCACTAAAGGTTTCACTTAAAGCATCAATAAGCAAAAAATATAAAGAAAACAGACACTTACGGGATAAGGAATGCGTGCCTTTGGGCAAGTACTCAAAGAGCAGGGAACTATCCTCTCCCAGCACGTCAGCTTTCAGAGACAGCAAACTGTTCTTACTCATGAGCGCGGCGCGCAGGTTGGCGACGGCGGCGGCCTGCAGCGCGTCCTCCTTCTCCGGCGTCATGTAGGAGGCTTCGCCGGCCAGCAGCGCCTCGTCGCCGGCGCCGAAGGGCTCCGCGCGCTCCCCGCGGCTGTCCGAGCTGCTGGGCTCCGCCACGGCCACGTCGGCACCTGCACCGAGACAGAAACGTCAGGGAGCCCCGGGTGCGCGGCCGGCACCGGCATCGCCGGCTCCTTGTCACCCTCTTTGCACAAAGGATGGAGAGGAACCGGGCCCCGTGCTCTGGGTGTCCTGCTGGCGCAGGGCGGTTGGACTGGATGGTCCTTAGAGGTCCCTTCCAACCAC
>JAVCKT010025234.1:0-14595 GCA_032273925.1 Rhynchotus rufescens | reverse complement strand
GCAATACAGTTGCTGCCAATAACCTTCTCCTAAAAAAATAATTATTTCAGTAAGCTTTATCAGTCAGTGTAAGCAACAGAAATGTGTGATACGAAGAGCCCTAGTACCAGAAATCCACTTCAGATGTCCTTCAAACAAGCTAGATGAGGAATTCAAGGGGATATGGAATAGAAAACTCAGAAAATGGAGCTTGACTTTGATACTTACTTGGTGTGATAGAGTAATTTACTCTCCATATAGATCTTACTGTATAAGAAAAAGGAGGGGAAAAAGGAAGCAGTAATGTGTCACCTTATCTAAATAAGGTACCTGTCATTCCTGAAATTCTGCTTAAACTATGATGGATGTTCTTATTCAACAAGAGATTTTTTCCCTCACAGGGAAAGCAGATCTTTTCCAACAGAAAAGGGTCCGGTGAGGCCAAATTTCCTACTCGTGAATGAAACTGCACAAAGGAGAGCTGGCTGCAGAGCAGATGCCCTGGGACCGCCTCGTGCCCACTGGCAACGCGCGCAGCAGCAGCAAAGGACAGCCCTTTGAGCAGGAATATTTACGAACAGCAGCTGTACTCCTTGTCTTGCAGCAACATCCATATTCTTTGAAGTGGTAAAATAGCCTCACAATTTGATGTGGTCATTTCCTGAGAAGATTTAGCTTTGTTCATCTTGGTTGATTGACCTGCCATTCCAGAATTTAATCTTTTTGCTCCTTATCCATGGTTCTGATGTTAATGCTCTGCTAATTTAGTTAAAGATGTAAGGTAGAAACAGATCTGAGGTATTTATGCTTTCTTTTTGAAGCCAGCTGCTGCTTATAACTTTTTTTTTTAGACTGTTTTTTTTTCTCTTCTTTTGTTTTAAATAGTTCTGCTGCAGATAGTCTTTTAGAGTGGTGATTTTGGGAATCTAAATCCCTAAAAGAACATATAAAATGGTGATATATCCATGCACAGAAGTATTGGATAGTCTTTGCATACTCTTTTGTCCAAACCAGATGAGCTCTGTGTGTATGGCAAGATACATACAGGATATATTGCACATAGGAAACATGAAAATAAAATAAAATAAATAAATAAATAGCTAGGTTTAGGCAACTTTTTTTTTTTTAACCACCAACTGCAACAACAGACACTTTGTACATGTATGAGGTCTTTTTGTTTTTGTTTTTGTTTTTTTTATTTTATTTTTTGTTTGCTTGTTTCCAGACTTTTCCTTCCTTACTGACATTTTAACTGTTCTATGTTTGGTGCCATTAGATTATGACATTTTTAAGTTCTGTTGCAAACCCAAAATAGCAATTAGGGAATTAGAAACTGGAAATCTTGCTATTTAACTGTTAGTTATGTTCTTTAGTGTCTCATCCAGTAAACGACTGTGTGAAAATGTCTCTCATATATAATATGCAAAACCTTGTTGTTGTTACGATGTCCCTGTCAGTCTCTGCTTGATGGAACTGACTTGTCTCTAGAGCCTGCTGAAGATGTCAGTGTTTCCATGTGACATCTTTGGGGTTTTCAGGTTTTTTTTCTCTTTCACTGAAGAAGAGTCTTCTAGAGAGAGAGAAGTACATGTCTTAGCTTTTGTCTGGAGATTTAAAAAATGACTTGAGCTTTGGGAGATGTTGAAATTCCTGCCTGATGCAGAAGAAAAAATGTCATCCTAGATTTCCCCAAATCAAGCGAGTCATCTTCATATTGCCTTTTGTCAAGAGATTTGTAGAAGTAAAAGTATTCTAGCTTTGATGAAATAGGGCTTTTCAGCAAAAGCATCCCAAACACAGAGCGGTCACATAGGAGTAGCGCTTGCTTTGTAGCCACAGCTCTTCACTGCTGCAGCAGAAATAGTGCTATGCAATGGCTATAAGTAATTGAGATCTTTTTGGACCTGTTTCTTACACGGCAATTGATCTAGCAGCTCTCTACACTTAATATGTCAATGTTATGTTCAAAAATGCTGCACAAGTCCAAAGTAGCAAGTAACTTTGAGGTGCATGCTAACCTGCTATGAGAATGACAAATCTTGTTTTCAGGAGTGAAAACAATAGCCAAGAGATCCAATATCTGTGCAATATGCATATTGGTGATTTTTGTTCCAGACTATTTTAGCCTGGTCTCTTGGACTGAATATCACCTAGTGACTTGGGCATATCTGGAGGTTTAGCTTCATCCCAACCATCCTTGGTGTGAACCAAAGCATAGAAAAGGGAGAATGATTGAGACACTGACTTTAAAATGTCATCCTGATAAGACTTGCACGTATTTTTGAGGCATGGTGTTCATTTAAGCTTTTTGTGGCTCTATCTTCCATTTGTAGAATCTTCTGAGATTTCTTTTTTTTAAACCAAGAAGCTTTTTTTTTTGGTTGCAACTCCTATAGTGCCATTGCGCATCTACTAAAATTCTCTCTTGTAAACGTACTGGCAAACATATAGACAGCTCTGTCTGCTATACAACCAAATTGCTCACATTTCTAAGTGCACCACTGCATTTCATCAAGATCTCTGAGTGTGACGTGATGGACACACAGAGAATTGCACCGAAAGAGTGAAAAATCAGAAAAGTCACACTAGACACACAGTCAGCAAAACTAGCTGGGCAATAGAAGACATAGGTTGAAAGGTTAATCTTCAGTTATCTTGAAACTCTCTTTTACCCTCCAGACTATACACATTTTAAAGGAATACTTTGCTAACATCTGGAAAGATGTTAAAACGTGAAATAAATGCATCTTATCTTGAGAAAGAATGGGAGATAGAGGCTCATTCAGATTATCTGGAAAAGATCTGTGTTTCCCAGTGGTGACGATGATAACGGCTGTGAAATAAAGAAAGGGAAGCTGCAAAACAATGATTGAAAAAATTGTTAATTAAAGCTTTTACAGAGGCCATGCTTTTCCCAGTGGTCAGTTGAGGTTGCTGTTAGGAGTGTTTTTCAAGGAAAGTTGGGATAGGAAACAAGTAGCTATGCTGGTGATAGCCCCAGCTGTTGAGAATTATCTTCTTCAGAATTCATAGCTTGCAAAATTAATATGGCTAAACATGGCAAAAATTGTAATTTTGAATATGTGTAGGATTTAGGAGTCCTTATATGGAATCAAGAGGCCCTGTTGCTAAGAATTTCAGATGTGTTACTTGACTAGTGGTTCTTAAAACAATTGAATTACTTGCTTGGAGAGATTGAAATAGTCTTAGATGTTTCAGAGCATTGTATTGTGAGTCTCATGAGAACAAAAAGAAAGGCAAAGCCCTGACAATACCTACCCATATCAAAAGCTGCCATTGCTCCCACATTGCTCCATTCCCCAGATATTTTCAATGGTTCCTTCTAGTTTGGATCTTCAAAACTCGGAGTCCATCTCAGCTTCCATCACAAAAAAAAGGAGGAAAAAGCAAGTGTCTCCCAATCTTTCTGTAGGCTGGTCTTTGATTAATAATCTTACCCAAGAAAAAAGGACTGCTTTGGTAGCACAGCTGCTGGTTGCACCCCTTTTTTCTCTATTAGTTTGTGTACGACTTGTCGCTTTTCTGCAAGGCATTAGCTGATTTATCAAAATGCATTTCCCTTTTGATTTTTGCAAGGCGTTTATTAGAACGTTCAAGACTGCTATATTTGTCTCGGTGGTTATATAGTCGAGCAAAACACCTCATTCTGGAGTAGGAAATTCTAAGCGTTCTATTAAACAAGATTTCACAGCCTGCGATCCCGGCTCCAAAGGTGATGCCTTCATTTATAATAGTGTCAAAGAGAGATCTGCCTTGACTATTCAAGCTTTTTGAAACACTCTCAACAACATTTGACTCTTATTTTCCATACACCAAAGCAGTGCAGATGCTCTGGACACAGAACAACCTTCAGAATCATAGAATCATAAAATCATGCTCTCTTGCCAATCCTTTACATCTTTATAAACAGCTGTGATAAGTTACCTGCCTGTATCTCTGCTGGTGTGTCACATCTTGCAAATCAGTGTTTTATATGTGAGATTAAATGCTCAGCACCTTGATTTTCTATTAAAGTTCTAACTGTAGGCTTTGGGGCTGGTACTCAAGGACTACAATGCAACTTGCTTTTCTTGCATATAAAAACACATCTGCAGTAGTTTCGGTGCTCTCGGTCCGAAGTTTCCTTTACTGTGCTATAATGCACAGTGTGAGATACTGCTCATAATTCTCCTGTTCTCACTTTCCACCCTTGTGTGTTTGTGTGCATATCAGAACTAGGTAACATTATCTTTCTTACTGCGCAGGTTTGGAAGCTGCTATGAGCAGGGAGCAGAAATATCATGTCAGACTTCAGAGCTACTTGAAAAAAAAATCATCTAATTTGATTATGCAGATTGCTCTGTGATATTTTTATTACTTTTATTTGTTATTCCAGTCTAATGCTGTGTTCTGTTGTTTAGTTTTCAGAATTTATGGTCTCCTCCAGTTTCATTCCAGTTCCATTCCAGTTTGTGGGATTCTCCAAGCTTTCTCCAAGTTTAAGCTAGACTTGTCATTCAGTTGTGAGTCTTTGATCCCCTTTTCCCCCTGGTCTTGGATGAACAATTCCATAAGCATTTAAAACTGCATGTCTTTACCCTTGCCTTTAACTTGCTATTTTGCTCCCACTTCTCATAGCAGGTAGTATTCTTATATAGCAATTAATGAGAAGTATGACTTTTAGCATTAAAATTTTGATGAATCTTTATGTAACTGATTGATTAAGAAAGAGTATTGTATATATTGTATATAGTGGGGAAGATTCAGGTCTCCCTTAATTTGCTAAGACCGATGTCTAACAAACAAGCGGCTTGGACCCACTTCATTGCTGTAAAAGTAGCATTTCATTCAGCAAAGTACTGTGAAAAATCCTTGGGTACTTACAAAAATGAGTTTCCAAATTAGAATTATAAGCAAATCTGTGCTTTAAAAATCTCTTTTCTCATGGGATTGCAGTCTGCTAAAGCAGAGAAAGGGAAAAGTAATGAACTAGGTTAATGTTTTGAGAAAAGCGTAGGAGCTTTAAAAGAGCTGGATGGGGAGGGTTGCAGGGTTTGGGCTTTTTTTCTTTCCTTTTAAGCAGCCCTAAATGACCCCTCAATATTGTTGACTATTATGTTGCCAGTGAAGTGGCTAATCTATGCAGGTAAATGTTGGGAACCAAAGGGTTGTTTGACAACTTGCCTTCATCCAAATCCCATATTATAAAAGGTTCTAGTCGCACAGCAGACTGTATAGACTGTAGAAATCTTTCAGCTGGTCTGTTCTAAACCTTTTCACCATACCTGCTCTAATAGGTGCTTTTCACACCAGTTTATTGAATTAAATGTGGAAGTCACTTCTTTCCTTTGGTTATAACAGGTTTCTGTTCTGCTGAAGCAATGGAATGATAGGATCCCCATAATACCATTTTAGAAGTGTAGTACTCATCAGTGTATCTACTAATAGGAAAAGCAACAACAAAAAAAGAAGAAAGTAAGACCACAAGCCAAATACAAACCTTCCAATTGCTTTAGGAGAAATACCACTTTAACTGCAAGAGATGACAATAGAAGTGAAGAAATATGAAGTCGTGTCATCCAGAACACAAGTGTTGTGTTTTTTAATTCAGGCTTGATCATTACTAGCTCGATAGTTGAGCTGCCGAATTTTCTATTGAATTTTTCATTTCTAACATCCATTCTGAGCCCTTAGAAACGCTGTATTCTTGCTAAGATAAGAAGGAAGCGTTGCCTTGGCTATTAGAGAGAAAAAACTACAAAGATATAGAGAAGGTGCTGGGAAAAAAAAGAGAGAAACAACCTTTTCCTCCTCTTCTCTCTGTTCCTGACTCCAAAGCAGTTTTATTCTTTCTGGCTTACGCTTTCTTTCCAGTACCAAGTAGCTTGAACATAAAGGAGAAGGCACTGAATATACCAAGGAAATACATTTCCTTCTCAATACATTTCTTGCTCCTATAAATTAGTATAAAAAGAGGTTTATGGAAGTCATGAAACTGTCACCCCTGTCTGTAGATGACTTGGTATGTGATTAGCCAAGGGAAACTTCCCATTAATATCATTTTTTATCACAATCATTATAGTCCTTTCCTTTCTGAAATTTGCTTTTGCTTGTACATTATGTCTTTCACACAGTTGGTTTCCAGTACCAACAAGAAAAACAATAAATATCAGGAGATCATAAGTTTAATAATTAATAGGAAATTGCTGCATGATAAAGGGTATATTCTAATACTGACATCTTGTTACACACTATATTTTTTAAGTGTGAGATATCTGACAAAAATAATACCGATTAAAAAATAATTAGATATGATAGTGCCACCTTCATTCTTGAAATTCAGTGCATAAATTTTGTTACTGAGTCAGTATAAACTTTCATTCTGAATAACCCATGTAAAATAAGTTTTGAAACAGTTTTTACATCCTTTGAAATGCCCCCAAGAGGGCATCCATTCTATGCCAAAAGGGAGTAAGACCTGTAATGGGAGAGGTGGGACAAATACCTATATAGCTGTACAACTGTGATTTACAGATGTGGCTGAAGAAAGTAACATTGACCTGAAATCAAAGCTTTCTAACAACTCCAAATTAGTATTTTCTTGAAAAATTTTGTCGCTGACATTTGAAATATTTGATTCCTTTTCTAGGAGAGAAGTGCAGCCGGGTGTATGGAAGCTTGGATTTCAGATGCAGTGTCTTCGCTACCCACGTTGTACAAGTTTCCTGTTGAATTGGTGGTGTTTTGTGGCTGCAGTTGTGAGCTACGGATTGGGATTGCTTTACTCTCCTTGTGCATCCAGCACTGACTTTCTGTACCCCTTTATGCACTTTTCCACCTTATTTCATCTCTGCCTCAGTTTAGAAATCATAAAATGGGTCAAAAAGCACCCGTGGGGTGGTGCAATGCTGTATTAGTGGGAGAAAAAGGTATAGTTAAGAACTAGACAGGAGGATCAGTTAAGCTTTTTGGAGTTTCTGTCTGTAGCCAATATTTATTTTGGAGTAAATTGTATTTTTTTTGCTACGGTGAACAGAAATAAAAAAAGGAAGGCCAACCAACAGTCAGGCCTTTCTGTGCCCCTTACTAACTTTGTGGCTTCATTTGAGCCAAGTCATCTGCAGAACATGAGTCATATACTGATGCCATCAGGAAAAATGACCCAGTACAGGTGCCCAGGCATGTAAGAGTGCAGATCATAATGAGTAAAGAGGCAGCCAGAGCTGACATTTGCCAAGAGCATCCCTATATTTTATTGTGTTGTCATGCCTCGTTGCATAGTTAATGAGGATGAGCCCCGTTGTATGCGGATTTCACATTACAAATGTTACTTTGCCGGGGCTGTCAGCTGCAAATAGCTTGTGGCAATACATCTTCTGTGCAGCAAATAAACATATACAGCATTATAGCACACCCATGTTATTGCCACAACTGTAAACAACTAATAAAAGGCATGTATTTACTTACTGTGCCTTGGAGTTGTTCACTTCCAGTAATTCTTTTTTTTCTCATTTTCAAGACTATTGACTTTATGGAAGGAACACTTGGCATTATTTTATTGTCCCTCTGTGCTTATTGTATCATTCTTTAAGTAAAAGACACACTATGCCTGGATATACAGACAACGCAACCAGCAGGGCACCAGCAGGTGCCTTGTGGTTAATCTGAGAACTAGGAAGTGTTTTATGTATTAGATCCAATGCTGTGGGGTCCTCAGGTTGTTCTGGTGGCCTCTAACCAGTGTTTCCCTCTGCAAGAGCAAATATTGAAGCTTGATCTGCATGGAAAACTGGCTCCCTGTTGGTGCTGTAGGTGGAGACACCGTAAGTTTGATGTTTAAGTTTGATGTTACTTTTTCCTGGTGTTTTGTTAGATTCAAAGAGGGAAATGCATGCAATTATTGAAAGGTGTTTTTTTGTGGATTGTTAGCCTTGACTTGAGAAAGTCAATGCATGCATTCAAAACAATTGCTCAGGAATTGAACGGATTTATGTCTTCCTCTTGCAAAATGATTAATAAGAACTAGACTCAGAGAGGTGGTCCTGTGTCACTGAACTCCAGCCATTGCAACTTCGCTGCCATGTTCTCTTTCAAAACCTTAGAAACTCTTTTGTTGGTGATTCTCTATCAGTAATTTGTAACTGAAGATATTCTATTACCTGCTGTAAAATTTGGTCTCCATCTACCTTTGACTTTTCAGCATCCATAGCTCCTGTTGCTTCCTTATGTTTACCTCCTTGATTTTTATAATCCTGCATCCTTCTCAGCTTTCAGATGGATTAAATAAGGTAGGCTCTTTTGTCTGATGACATAAAATATTATTCATTTCATTGTTGCCCCCAAAACTGTCCTTTTTGCAGTTTGAGTTAATCTATTTAAGGGGACAAGAACTGCACACGGTATTCCAATGGAAAATTATATCCAGTATAATATCATGAACACTCCTCTATATCTCTCAGGAAAAAAAAAAAAAGAAAAAAAGAACTCCCAAAATTAATTTTCCCTAGCTCAGGTTAAATGTACTGATTCTTGTGGTTGTTGTTGTTGTTGTTTAGTTAGTTGTTTTTTGATGATTTGTTTGTTTCCCACTTCTGTGGCTGTTCTGGGTAAATTGCTTTCCTCTTTCTGTCTCCTTTTGTGAGTGACACGCTCTGCAAATTGGGTAAGAATTGATGAAGCCAAGTTTGCATCGTGATTTTTCTTCATACATCACTGTGTTACAATACTATTTTATAATGCAGAACAATTACCTGCTGCTGAGGAATTTTAACTTCATCTCTTAACTAAGCTAGTGGCAAATTGAAAACTAATAGGATATATTCTGCATATCAAAAACTCCTCTGGGGACGACCTAACCTAGGCATCTGCTGCATTTTAACTTACTTATCAGTTTAAAAAAAAATAAGAATAAAGAGAATCATGACAGCTCATTACATGAAAGAAAATCATCATCACCCGAAGCAGAAGAAATGCTATGTTATTATACAGTAATTATGAAGAGATCCTAACATTTCTGTTCATGAAAGTATTAAATATTTTCCTATGTTATCTGGAATAAATGTTATTCGGAAGGCAAAGAATGATGCAATGTGCTTTAGCATTCACCTATGCAGATCTGAACTTACCAATATAACGAGCTGAGCCATTTAATTGAACAGAGGAAAAAGCCAGGCAATATCTTTAACTATCTAGCAAAAAATAATGCTCACAAACTCTTGTGGATCTATCTTAACCATTTCTCTTAGGGAGGATGTCTTTACCCTCTATTTTTACGTTAAAAACTCTGTTGACAGTATGATTAGTTATAGTCATGGGCAGTGCCTAATCTACACTTACAGACATGGTTTAGCAGGCATGGTCTTGAAGGGCTTGTGGTTGGACTCACTGATCTTGAAGGTCTTTTCCAACCGTTATGATTCTGTGATTCAGGAGAGAGATGCCTCAGAGTGTAGGATATATCATGTCTTCCCATTTCCATGTTATAGAAGCTTCATTTCTTATCATCATTGATCACAAAATATTGCACTTTGGTCCTGTCACTGATGGAGAAAAGAGTATGTCCAACTTGCATCTCAGCCCAGGAAGGGGGAATAAACATGGAAAGTTATGGAGAGAAATTCTGACATTTGAAACGGTTAAGTTTTATTTTACATATAATTATCTTCAAAACTAACCAATTTCATCTTAATTTAAGCAGCATTTGTATAAATTAGATACATTTGACATTTCTAATTAGGAATATTTTAATGGTTAAATCATGAGTTTTTAAAATGATAATTGGGCTAGTTGTAATATTTCAAGGTCTGTGATTTTAGAATTAAATTGCTCTTTGACTTATGTAAAAGAATAGATTGTTAAGTGAGTGCCTCACAGGAGAGAAGCAGTCTAGGATATTATTACTTGAATTAGTTTTTCAAAGGAATTTAGAGTAGGCAATCTGTCCTCTGATCTTTCTTTGCACACTAAACGTATGAGTCAGCTATGCTGAGATAACTTGAGCTGAGAATATGGAGATTTAGCCAACAGCTGGAATCGCAGAACTCCACGTGTGAAGAAAGCAGTGAATTAATGGGACCCCATGCAGATACTTCAGTGAATCCAAGGTATTCTTCAGCTTGGAAGCTTTTGTGTTGTTGTGCTGTTTTGTTTTTAATATATGAGTGCTTGAATTCTGGATATTCTGGCCGTTCTGGAGTATTGCCATGTTTTGGAGTAGGCTGTGACAGCAGTTTTGGCAGCTTCTCTGATGATCAGTCAAGAAGATACCGTTGTCTTCACCGAGGCAGAGACGTGTGAAGCGGGCACCCACTCTTCCCTTCTTTCCTTGCAGTTTCATCTTCCTTCCAATTTTAAACTCGAAGCAGGGATTTAATTGCAAAGTTGAAGCATGTCCTGGTAACTTTTTTATTATCTTTTTTCATGGAATGGAAAATATATTTTAGGTCATTATGAAATAGGTTACATTGTTTTCTCTCATATAATGTACACAGAGAAAATAGCGGAGTGCCTTTCATATTGCTGCCATCGTCAGACATTCACAGAAACAAATACTTTATGTACAACACTGTCACATATATCAGAATGAATGTGTGTGGTCTGCATAATAAATACGTGTGCCATGTATTCTGCAGGAACTGTTGAGAATTTACAATTACAATTATACTCGCGAATTGCAGAGGTTACACTGCAACAGTCACACAGCAGAGAAGAGCAGCACCAGGGTTTTATAAATAGAAGATAACTATTCCAATGCTGTGGCAAACCTTGACTTTTTAATACGTACCACAATGACACACACATGATTTATGTGCCTGTTGGTGCCACTTTACTGCTAAGGATAGGAAGCCTTTCAGGGAAGGTAAATAACAAAGCAGAGTGAACAGCTCAATATTGGTGGCATCATTATGCATTATGAAAAACACTTTGGTATGACTTGAAAAACCTTGTTATGCAGTAACTGCAGTATTGTAACAACTTACATTTGCCAAATCTTCACCAGAGGATCCCAAAGTGATCCTGCTATAAGGAAACTTAACACCACCATATGATCCCGACATGATCCTATCATATGGAAACCCCACTCAAGCTTTCCTGATCAACGATTAAAAAGATGCAATGAACCTTTACTCCTTTGTCAGTAGTCATGTGAAAGATACTATTGGAAGAACTTGTCTGCAACATTTACTAGAGCTGTCTGTAACTGAAATTCTGCAGTATACTGAGTATTCTGTTTCATTGTCTAGGCTTCGTTTTTTAAGTCTCAGAATGAGCAACTAGGTCTTTGTGAGTCAAAAGGACAGGTTGTCTCCCAAATAAATGTTGCCTCTAGAAATCAGTGTGGCCTCTATTGCAAGAGTTGCATAGCTTTGTTCAATAACAGTCTGCTTTTTCTTGAAAAGTGGGAGTTGTGAGCTTTTGCTAGTTATCTTACTGTGATCTAAAACTTACTGCTTCCAGGATATTAGAACTTGCTTCTTTCCAGATGTCTTTGGGTGCATGTTCTTGCCATTCATTCTTTTTCTCAGCAATACTGTTGGTAGTTTTTCCTCTTAACTACTTGAAAAGAGTATCTAGTCCAAACAGTTAAAATTACACAGTATTCATGATGAGAAGAAACAGGATGAGAAAAAATTTTGGGCATGAAGCCAAGAAATCAATAAATGTACAATTTTAATCCAGGTGTTTCAACACATCAAGCTGTTGTCTTATCCTTGAATTGTAGAAGCTACTGCTACACATATCAGCATTTGATTAAGATATGGCCATAAGTAGCTTGTTCTTCTGATACCATGTGATCTATACCTCAAAAATAAAACTTTCTTAATAACCTTTTGGTATTTTAGCATCAGCAGCTAATTTTCTGCTAGGGAGAGCAGAGTATGATTACGACTATGGAAAACATTTTATGTAGTGACAGGTGGTCATGAAACGATATTAGCATTCAAATGACTAAAATTGAGCCTTTTCTTCTCCGGTCTGGGAATGTCCCAACGTGAGCAGTGTCCTTTCTTGCCATTCCCATGGGCTTTATTGTACTTCAAAAACAGCTGTTAATTTTGTGTCTCAAAATAAGAAGTATTTAAAAGAGATGTTGAGACTTGCAGTACGTGCACCTGGAAAACATTTTCCATCGATGTCTTGTATTTAAAAAACAAAAAGCTCAGTGACTCGCAGAGGCAACTCTGTGAACTCAGCCAGTTGCTTTTCCTCTCATGTTAACTTAGAACCAGCTCTAGGGAGTGCTGAGATCACCATGGTATTTATTTTAAGAGAGAGACTGAATGATTGCTGAGCTGTTCTCGTGGAAAACGAAGCAAAACCTACTGGAGAGGTCACCTCTAATTAGAGAACAAAAAGTAACTTCAGATAATCTCATCAAAAAAGTATAAATAACTAATCAGTAGCAGTTTGATGGTGCTTTATTTTATAATTAGGCCCGTACAAAGGCTCCTTGAAGTTAGATAGCAGTTGTGACTCCTGCCTCCAACTTCACAAACCCACCGATAATTCCAAGCTGATGTTCCCTTTGAACTGCTCTCCCAGGATAAATTACTGATGGCCTAAATGTTACATTTACATTTATTATTCTCCATTACCAAGAACATGCGAAGCTGCAGAAGATTAAAGCAGCAATTACTGAAGTTGGAACGCTAGAAATGAAGTTCAAACATTAGAAGTGAATGTTTAGGAAAACAGAAAAGACAATTACTTGAGGCCAATTTTAACTAAATAAAAGCAATGGCTTCTTCATCAGAGAGGACATTTACTGATGATTGTTGGTGCATTTTGCATTTGGACCTTAATGAATCTTTGTTTGCAGTTTGAACATTTTCTTTAAAAAACATGTAAACACTATTTTGAATAGTTTTAAGTATTGAATTTGGATATCACATTAACAATCTGTGTAAGGAACATTGAGACCTATCTGTTAAAAATACAGAGCTCAGGCGTCAGAGAAGATTTTTTTTTTTCCTCAGGGAACTTCAGGGGAAGAGACACAAGAAATGAGATTGATTTACAAAATAAATAAATAAATAAATAAATAAATAAATAACGTTGGTAAAAGAAGGTAAAGTTGAACTGAGTAATATTTTGATGAGACTAGTATGGTTGCTTCTGGAAGCAGCAGAGCTGGCTTCATTTCTCTGATTGAAGAGGTTTATCAATGTTGATGAGCTTCCTCAACTCAATACAACCTAGCAGTTGTATTACTGCAACCTAATGGTATCCAGCTGTGTGATATAAACCTGTCATCACTACTGCAGGTTATGATGGACAGTTCCCTTTCTTCTTCTTCTCACTTTCCCAGTTCTTCCTAGCTGTCCTGAGCTCTCTGAGCCCGACTGAACCATTTCTTCTTGACATGGGCTTGTGCTGATTATTAAAGGTCAGAGTTAAAAACAAACCAGCAAACATAAAAGGCAGAATAGTATATAGATGATGAGATAAAACCCCTGTAGTTATTACAAGCCAAAAGTAATGATTAGATTGCAGTTGTGGGTTCTGCGTTGTGTGTAGATCCAAATGTACCCAGAAAGAGATGTCGAGGTGGTTGAACAGGATGTTTTCCTTTGGTATCCGCTTGAGTTCTCACACAGAGGTACAGGAATTGAGGCAGGCACTGAGGCACTGAAGAGAAGTCTTTTGGTGACTCCTGAAAATTGATTTTGAAAGCGAATCTCCGTGTACGTATGAATTTGTCTGTTCCCGGCTTGTCTTTCTTCTACTAGTTTTGCTCTTAAATGTTTCACTCAGGCCATTTCATTACTGTTATGTTCAGCAAATAATAGTGTTAAAGTGTCAATTTGAGTTTATAAGTTTGCGATAACTTTTGAGACATCTTAATTTTCCAAATAGCTGAAGTCATCCTTCTGTGTATGACTTTTCCTACCTTGCCATGCCCCAATCTCAGCAGTATTTGTACCGTAGTCAGTACTTTGCATCAAACTTACGTGCAATCTTCATGATGTTTGGAAACATTTTCTGTAACATTCATTGATTGTCTAGAGTTTGACTTCATCTCAGTGCAACCTAGTCCTATTCTCTGTTCTTTATAAAAAATGTGTGTCAGAAATAAGTGTTGATATTTGCACGTGTACACAAGATAGTGAACTGACCCCTGAATTTTGCAGGGAAGGTCAAAAGCCACATAAAACCAATTTAGATTTGAGAGCTTTCAGAACTGCCTTCTAAAATGGAGAGTAATTTATTCCTCTTTAGCTTTGATAAGTCTTTCCAAATAGCATGTATTTTGCTGTATCTTTTTTTAGTGAAAATCTTGTCCCTTGCAGAAGAGCAGCGCTGGGATTTGTTTGGTTACCTAGCCCTTCTCAGTGGCTTCTCCTGTAGAAGGCAGGTCTGAAGAAGAAGGTTCTGCAGAAGAAAAGACAAGGCTCTGCAGCTCATTCTTTCCCTTCACTTGCCAAAAGGCTACTGTGGAGGGGAAAACATTTCAAGATACTCAAGCTCTTGCAGAGAGTGTCGTGTCGTATTTTGGTCAAAATGGAAGAGTTGGTGAGTCCTTCTTGCAGATTAGAGCTTCCTACTTGATGAGGAAGCTCTAATCACAGAAAGGTGTCAAAATTTCTTTTCCTCTTGGTTGATGGGGGTGGACTT